>CM033643.1:190803605-190949934 GCA_019512145.1 Engystomops pustulosus | reverse complement strand
GATGGCTGGTTTTGCAACTTTTCAAAGTGTAGCCTAAATTTACCATAATTAATAAATATCTTCTGGATTCACATGATAAATCAGAAGTAATTGTCTAAAGTGAAAAAAAGTAGTGAGTTGGCAAACAGTCACAAATTAGGTGCATTAAAAGATGTTGAGTATCTGTACAGTTATCAACAATAAATTATTTGTAATTACTTGTACGATGTATGTATTTTATGGCTATGTGCTTTTTTGTTTCATCATGTCTTTATATAATATACTTTCATCGATTTAGATAATATTCTTAGTGCTGTAGCTTATTCTCTTCCTTCCAACATGAGTTTATTAAGGTCAAGAAATGATTGCAAATTTGCTGCAATTTATTACACGTGTGTTTTAGGAAACACAGCTTCATTTGCAATGGTGATTTACTGTATCTTCACTGCATATTATACTGTGACAAAGATAAATCAACAATACTTTATTAATTTGCGGAGGTGATGAACCATCTTTATTATTAAATTTGTATCTTATAAAGATAATTCAATTTGCAAGTGTACTAATTTAAAATGCACAGATATAAGCTACATTACTGGCCTGTTTTAAAGTAGATAAGAATAGGAACAAATTAAGGTCTCTATTTATTAGTAAATGATTTGGCCACAATTATATCTTTCTGCAATTAAATTGCAGATTGGTGAATGTTTAAATACAAAATACTTAAATACTTGTGTACGTTTCCTTCTTAAAGTTCCAGTTCATTCAAACATACAAATTAAATGAGAATCATTTTTAAAGATTTTTTTAGGCCCCATGTATATTGGGGGGGGGGGCGTATGTATGGCCGCAGGCTTGCGGGTGTACATACATCCTCCGTAGACAACAATGGCCGCACAAATCGTTACAGTACCACTCTGTACATGGGAAAAAGATAGGACATGTCCTATCTTTCCCTGTGTTACGGCCCGTACAATGTGGATCTCTATGGAGAGGGGTCAAGCCTCCTCTTCTCCATTGGCGCCAGATGTATGCCCACCCGGCTACAGCCCGGCAGGCATACATTCATGTGCATGTGGCCTTACTCTTTTAAAATTATAGTTGAACAGAAGTACTGTATTAGCATTTATTTTTTGGTATCTACTTCCGAAATACATTATTTCTTTTAATCTACATTGCTATGTACAGTTTCTCTGTTATTTATTTATTAATAATTGACAACTTGCTGTTATTATTTTAGGTTTGTACCTATTCACTCTGGCATGATCTAATCTGAGTTTTTAATTAAGGAAAATCTTGTCATGCACTTAGCTATGCTTCTTATATTTAATAGAATGTAGACATATACTGTAGGACATGTTTCGGCCCTCAAACATTTGTCAACTGATGTTAACATACAAACATGCAATACACAATAAAGCAAGTGAATAGGTCACCTACTATTGATGGCATGCTCCAGCTGGGGTGCAATGTAACCAGGGGATATGTCGACAAATGAAATACTGCACAATCCGTTTGTAGAGGTAAAAGAGATATAACCAATTAGAAACATTGCATCCACAGATAATCTTAAATGTATATCAGCATAAGATACATTTCAAATTAATTCAGGATATATTTGTAATTTTTCAGATTCATTCAGTATATATTCACAAAATTTCTAATTAATTCAAGATACATTTGCATTATTCTAATCCCCGTTCCAGAGTATCCAATGCATTAATCCAATATACCTCAATGGGACTTATTTACTAAGAGTCCGTGGCCATACTGTCGTTGGTTTTTCCAATGTTTTAGGGATTCGTGCCACTGGGACAGGTATTTAACTGGGGATTGTGCTGCACAAGATGGGATTTTAGCGCAGCTGCCCTGGCTTTCACGTGACAGAAATCGTCAGAGGATCCGTTTGAGCGCGGGATTTAACTTTCAAATTGTGTCAAGAGACCAAGCACTTACATACACCGGGAAGAAGAAGGTGAACTCCGTTGGACCTGAGCGGGGAAGCGTCACATGCACGTTAGTGCATTATGCACTCTCATGAACTCCGCAGGACTGGGCAAGTAAATGTGCCCCAATGCATCTCAAAAGTTGCTAAATATTACCACCCTGTCTGGATGGTGTAATTTGCTCTATTACCACATATTTCAATTAAGCATAGAATGGCTCATAGAGTGTAATGGTATGGAAACAGTAGAAACATCTGATTACACCTAATACTGGAGTTATGTTTTTCTAATCTGTCATTTATATGTTGGATATTTTCATTTATATACAAATAGCCACAAGGGCATTTTATTAGATCAGAGTATACAATGCATGAATCCAATACACCTCAATGGGGCTTATTTACTAAGAGTCCACGGCCATACTGTCGTTGGTTTTTCCAACGCTTTAGGGATTCGTGCCGCTGGGACAGGTATTTAACTGGGGATTATGCCGCACACGATGGGATTGTAGCGCGGCTGCCCTGGCTTTCATGTGACAGAAATTTTCAGAGGATCCGTTTGAGTGTGGGATTTAACTTTCAAATTGTGTCAAGAGACCAAGCACTTACATACACCGGGAAGAAGAAGGTGAACTCCGTTGGACCTGAGCGGGGAAGCGACACATGCACATTAGTGCATTATGCACTCTCATGAACTCCGCAGGACTGGGCAAGTAAATGTTCCCCAATGCATCTCAAAAGTTGCTAAATATTACCACCCTGTCTGGATGGTGTAATTTGCTCTATTACCACATATTTCAATTAAGCATAGAATGGCTCATAGAGTGTAATGGTATGGAAAAAGTAGAAACATCTGATTACACCTAATACTGGAGTTATGTTAGATATTTTCATTTATATACAAATAGCCACAAGGGCATTTTATTAGATAAACAACATTTGTTGATTCACATGTAAAAAAGCCTTTACCTTAACCCTTTCACGACCCGTGACGTAATAGCACGTCACGGCGGTCCAGGCCGGGGTGAAGATGGAGAGGGCTCACGTGCTGAGCCCTCTCCAATTGCACTGGTTAAGTCTTGCGCATATTGCTTGCAAAGGCTTACCGGAACACACCCGACGATCGGTGCTAGCACCGATCGCAGGTGTTTTCACTCGGATCGCCGCCGGCAATGCTGCCGGCGGCTTCAAAAGGATGGCGGCGCGTGGGCGCCGCCATTTTCGAGGATCGCCGCTCCCCGTGAGTCATCGGGGAGCGGCGATCCGTCGGCCATGGTAACCCGGGTCTCGCGGAAGACCCGAGGCTACTTCAGGTTAACCCATCATTACAATGTGCTATCAGCACATTGTAATGTATGAGTAGTAAATCCCATATATGCCATACTGTAGTAGGCATATATGATAGGATCGGTGCAGACCCCTAGGGTTAAAGTACCTAGGGAGTCTGAAAGTACTAACAATAAAAAATAAAAAAAGTTAAAAAAAAATATAATAAAAAACCCTAAAAACTCAAATCACCCCCCTTTCCATAGAAACTGATAATAAAAATAAATAAACAGTAAAAATCATAAACACATTAGGTATCGCCGCGTCCGAAAATGCCGGATACGATCATCAAATAGAAGATAACGGTTTTTCACTGCGTTTAATCCCGTATACGGAAAATCGCGCCACAAGTGGAAAATGGCACTTTTTTTGTAATTTAAAAAATTAAAAAAGCTATAAAAAGTGATCACAAGGTATCGAACAGTCACGAAATTGAATACATTGAGAATGTCATCAAAATCCGCACAAAACGACACCACCCACACGCTTCATGAAACCAAGTATAAAAAAGTATTAGCTTAGCGCCAGAAAGATGGCAAAATCCCCAAAAATTTTTGTACAGGAGGTTTAATTTTTTTAAATGTATGAAAAACATTATAAAACCTATACAAATTTGGTAATCCCGTATCGTACCGACCCAAAGAATAACGTAGACCATGTCATTTTGGGGCGCACAGTGATACCAGTAAGAGCCACACAAGCCTACACAGCAACGGCGGCACAAATGCGTTTTTTTACCAATTTCACTGCATTTGGAATTTTTTTCTTGCTTCCTAGTACACTGCATGGAATATTCAATACCATCTCTATGAAGTTCAATTTGTTACGCAGAAAATAAGCCGTCACACAGCTCTGGACATGGAAAAAAAGTTATGGATTTTTGATCATGGGGAGTAAAAAATTAAAATGAAAAAACAAAAAAGGGCCAGGTCCTGAAAGGGTTAAAGGGGCGGCTTTCCTATTGCAAATCAATGGGAGATTCTTAAACTCATCTATATCAGGATTTGCTGTCTGAAAGAAATTCCAGTGTTTCCTCACAATGCCATCTACCTAAATGAGTGATATTGGGGCGGAAACACCCTCTGCTTTGCTTTCTCTCATATTCTGAACTATTTAGTGCTCCATACTCTTTGTGTATAGATTCGTAGCTAATCCCTCATTACCATTTTGCTGACTAATCTTTCCCGGTGCATGATTTTGCGACACAATTTGAAAGTTAAATCCTGCGGTCAGTCCGAATCAGTTGGATCGTCCGATGGCATGCCCCCCCCCAATTTCTGTTGCGTGAAAGCCACCGCAGCTGCAAAAAATTCAATTGCGTGCGACACAATGCCAGCGCAGACCCCTGTTAAATACCTGTCACAGCCGTGCTAAAACTGAAATCATCGGAAAGTCAGACGAAAGTGCGCTTAAGTAAGCCCCTATATGTCTACTGTATATTCTAATAAATCTAAGAAGCATTGCTAAGTGAGTATTGGGATTTTCCTTCCCACAAGGGTAAAAATAGCTGAAATTCCTGGCCGCCCACCAGCAATTGTGACGATTTAAAGGTGTGTACCCCAGAAAACTGGCATACAAGTTCTGATAAATCTGTATGCACCAGGCAAAATGTTTACACAAACCAGAGGACTCTTTTCACACACCATAAAAGACCTTATCAGTTTTGCACGGAGTGCCCCTTTAATGTCTTAGTACTATATTATCAAAGGATTAATCAACTGAAATTATTTTGAAGTATCATTATGTGGTTTAAATTGTCAGAATATGTTTGAATAGAATTTACAGAAAGGAATCGAAAGGTTTATCACATATGAAAATGGGAAAGGGGGATGCATATATCCAATAGAGACATAAATTTTATTCTTGGTCGCAAAAGTAAATAAAAAGCAATGAAAAAAAATAAATGAAAAGAGAAAAGTAAAACTATAAAAAAAAGAAGGTAAATCCACATCTACAAAGAATATAAATGATATTCTGCATGGTACTATTGTTGTTCCGTAATTCTCTGTTATATAATTGGCACCAAAGTAAATTATTTAGCTGGTCAGAGAAGTGCACTTTTCTATGTTGAGTGGACAGACAGTCGAAGGCAGTGAGGCATACCATATTCACAGGAAAAGTCAAGCAACATAAAACTTTCATTAGTGCTGAACATGAAAATATAGCTTTTCTTTAACCACGGATTTCAAGTGACCCTTAAAGATGACCACAGACATACAAAATGCTCACCTTTCTACATTTATAGTCCAGACACAGATAGAATAGATAAGGTGCAGCATTATGTAGAACCTTGAAGATTTTGCTCCGAAGGACAGAATGAGCCCTGGCTATCTTAATCTACTCTTTTCCACTTCAAAGCAGGCCATGTAGCATTAAGGTCTGTAATTACCCTTGAGGTATTTCAGTTCTGAAACAACAGTACAAAATTGCACTTTCTGATAATAATAGGAGTCTACAGTTGTGTTTCATCAATTATGTAGCTGGTGGTGTGAGTGGCTTTTTAACCCCAGCTGTTAGGAGACACGGCATAACTATACGATGAGATGAAGAAGATGAAGAATGCATGTGAAACATTAACTCACTTTAATAAGTTGAGTACCTTTAACTTTAAGTCTTGAAGGACTTTGTAGTAGATACAACATACAGTGTATATGTTTTACAATGTTTTCCAAGTTATGCTTCTTTTTGCTACACTGGTTATAGATCATAAATTTCTATAAACTAATTAATGTATCTGGGCTTAATTTTAATGAGCGTAGTGGGAGATGTTTCATCAGAGTTACATCAGTTTTCTGTCTTCAAAATGTTTCAAAATGATCACTTCTATGTATGCCAAACCACTCCATTCATATATCGAATTTATCATATGAATCAAGAGGTCATAGACAGATTTATGATGTGCGTTTAAAAAAAAAATCACACATTTTGGCACTTATCCACTCCATTCCCCCAGTGATAAAGGAATAATTTAGGAACCAGTTGAAGCTTTTTTTAGTAAAAAGTTCCAAAAAGAGTTGCAAAAAGTTCCTAAGACACCTCGGGCCACATGTATCATTTGCTTTTTCTGTTATTTTTGCGCCTTTTCATACTGGCACACTGTTTTTGCGCTATTCTTGCGATTAAACGCCAAACTTGCCACGCAGCAAAAATAACCAGCTTTCCCTCATTTATCCTAGCAATCCAGATGTTTTGCTGCACCTCATGATATTCATCACTTGCGACTTTTCATTTAGGCGCAAAAACGGGCACAAAAAAAACCTAGCCCGAAGGTGGCGTAAACTGAGGAGTAAGCACTGAGCCCCTTTGCAGTGCAGCTCATCCCCATCAGCAGATCTCAGCCAGACACTGCAGACACTAGCAAAGATAATACAGACATTATAGACAGGAGCTGCAGACTCTATTTACAGTTCATCACCTTCTATTTACAAAACATTCTGCAGAATCCTGAGCTCACAGCAAGAGAGAAGAGAACTTTGCAGAATGTTGCAGATAGTACAGACAAGTGTCTGCCGTATAATTCTGCATAGTATCCCCATAGTATACTGTTCAGAACAACAGGGGTGCAGCAGGAGACCAGCACTGGGGGTCCCCTAAAGGAGAAGTCCCTGCTGAGGAGGTCACTGGGTGCAGGGTGTCACACACCTGGGTGCTGCTGTGAGTGTTATCTTCATTCTGGGATGTGGGAGAAGCAGAGAGGAGCTTGTAGCAGGATTACATGTAAGAGCCCGAATCTAACATTACGCCGAAACTGCGCCAAAATTGCGCCTAAACTGTGTTAAAGTAAAGTGATTAATAAGAGGCAGGAAATTAACTTATCGCAGATGGTTGTAGCTTGTGATAATTCTGGCAAAACAGTGCACCAGAGTTTAGGCGCAACTACTACACTTAGGTGCACAAAAGTGGTAAATGTGGCCCCTCATGTGCCAAATTACACATTTATCAAGCTGTTTAAGCAACTAGCGTAAATCTAATGTACAAAACACAAGTGAAAAGTTTCTTTCCATTACACATGAAACCGTTGTGCCGCCTAGATGGTCTTGCATTGGGGATTTAACCTGATAACCCTGCCTGAGATGTACTGCAGCAAGCACACTCTTCAGGTTGAGAGCCAAGAGAAAGCACAGTCAGGAAGGCAAACAAGAGCTGTAGTACCATCGACTGTGACTAGGAACAGAGAATTGTAAAAAGTTGATAGATATGTTGATGGACTAATATACCTTTTGGTCGATAAGCAGAAATTTACAGAGCTAGCATCTGCAGCCGATTGGGGTGTATTCAGACTGCATAACACACAATGGGGCTCATTTACTAAGGGTCACGCTGCACACTTTTGTTGGACTGTGCACCTTTTTTGGGACTTAAACTGCTTGCACAGGTATTTAAGAAGTGTGTGTGTTGGGATTGTGGTGCACACGACCCTTTTTGTAGTGCAGTTGCACTGGCTTCGATACGATACAGATTAGGGGGTCGCGCTGTTGGACAGACTGAGACTCAGACTGAGTGCAGGATTTAAGTTTTTAATTGTGTCGCAGCCCTATGTTTAAAATGCACCCTAAAAAAGATGATGAACTCTGTCGGACCTGAGAGGGGAAGCGACACATGCAGGATATTGGGCGCACAATCTTATTCTTATTATCTTATTATAGATGGACAATGCACTTTCAGTGAACTCCGAAGACCGGGTAAGTAAATGTGCCCCAATAACCCAACTAAATCCAGTACAGAGCATTGCTAAGGAACAACTTCTAGGCCAGATTTTTTTTTCTATTTTTGACCTGCTCAGAATAACATGAGTATATCTGACCAGAGGTCACAATCTGACTTGTGGATGACACTACCTGGACAGTACCACCAGGCTTTCCGCATGCGGGAGAAGAAACTCCTATTACAGCTACTACTTATTATTTGAGAGGCCACTGTCACACAGGTTTAAGGATGGATATGAAAGCACACCTCCTGCCTGAATACTTATATGGGGTATTTATCATGGCTTATATGCCTGAAAAAAGGTGTATAAGATGTTATTAGTTGCAATTCCCAGTGCAGAGTCCAAAATTGCGACTTCTCTGCTCTCTACAACAGTTGTTCAGGGAAAGGATCTGTGCCTGGCCATACAGTGGGGTGGCGTGACGTGCTGCTTCCCTGCGCTTGTGCAATGCCTATAGCACAGGCTATGGGGCAATTCTAAATCAAGTCACACATGATGTAGAAGTGTCATCCTGTCATCCAGTTAGTGTCGGGGGCGAAAGCACCATAATATGCTGGCGCACTTAGCACCAGCCAATGATAAATGTGCCCTAGAATCTCTTATATTTTGTAGTTAAAAAAAGGTAAGACAAAATTGACAATGTTCTACAACTGACTAAGATGGTGCACTTTTTAACTGCCCAAATGATCCGCTGCAAAAACATCAAATAAGTCTTCAGATAATTTTTTGGAATGTTTGACTGATGTAGAGTATAATTTTTTATTCAACATTTTGGCACCTACAGGAAAATTATTAATAAACTAACAAATGTATATATATATATATATATATATATATATTTAATATACATATACTGTGTTACACTATGCTGCTGTAGGTAGTGTGCTACAAAATTTCTACAACGGTCACTGTCGAGGTAGGGTGAGAACCCTACCCATTATAATAACAATTGGGGCTGCATTTCATAGGATTAGCGAAGGTTATGTCTTTAATTATTGCAAATAATGAATGATGCAATGAAAAATATCTAAAAAAACATGTAACACACCTATGGTTTCATTGTATAATGTGTTTAATGTGAGAATAAAGTCTTATGTATTATTTCGGTCATGTTCGTATTAAGGATTATCACAGTAAAAGAACAAGAAAGATGCCATGGGAAAGTCAATTTATTTTCCACACTCGACTTCTAGGAGAAGCTCAAAGCAGAGTTTGCCAAGTTATACATCAATTGAAAATAAGTCAAACCATGGCTTTAAATGGCTACATTTTTATTACTGAAGGGTCTTAAAAACTAATTAATAAAGTGAGATATAATATAGAGTATGAGAAAGCCGGCGCTGTATATCAAAATAAAGAAAAGCATTTCAGACAATTTGTGGCAGGAAAGGCTATTGAAGCCGAGAACAGAATAATCTATTATTTTTTAAGTGCAGAAAATGTATTTCTATTATTTCTATTCAGTTTTTTCATGCATGACTTTATTTGAATTTCCAGAGCAAATTGTGGGATAAAATTTTTCTGCATATTTTATTTAATATACAGCAGCTGAGTTAGAAATTTTGCTAAATATATAGTTTAAATATGATAAAAGGTGCAGTGTATTATATCATCAGTAAACCTTCTGTTTATTACATTTATTGAGGAGATGAGGGACTACCCTTTATCTCAGCATGTTCTTGTGGAATATGATGGGGCCATATTTATTTGGCCAGTAGCAGGGCTTGGGAAAAAAAACAGAGGAAATTAAAGTCTTAAAATTCCCTCGGCATGAACCTCTTTGTAGATCTGGGCACAGTCTATGTCAGGTTGGACCTGTTTTGTCAATATATAAGAACAGTTCCTAAATAGGTCCAGTTTAGACCTGTTTGAACCAGGTCTGACCTGGTATAGATTTCCCATGTTTTTTTATTGAAGACTAAAGTAAATGCAGTGGCTCTGGGCATTCATGCCGTCCACTGTCTACCACGCTCTACACCCCAACATGCCCAAAGAAAAGTGGCAGATAACTGGCAGAGAAGGCATAATAAAACTCCCCCAATGCATATTGATCTTTTAATCACCAATGATAAGAGGGATTTAATTAGAAATTTTGGAAAAATGCCAGCCATAACTAAATTAGATTTTTTTTGTTAGAAAATAAAAAATATATCCCAAATTATTTTTAACCTTCTTTGGTTATTTCTTCTCTAAAATTAATAATTTGACAACTTGGTGTTTCCTTCCCACACAGTATAACATTGTCCAAACAGATCTAGACCTGTGAGGACCTGTAAGGACCTTACTTCAAAACAAGTCTTCTCCAGAAGACTAAGTAGTATATAATCTGTGATCTGTGATCATGTCACTGGTCGCAGGTGCACCCATGTACCTCCGTGTGCCCCAGCAAGAAACTCACCACTCCAGGCTTCAGCGGGGCGTTCTCCGTGATGCCTGCACCGATAATTGGTAAATTCCGGCCCCTTCCTGTGTTCCCTTGCCGAATCTTCATGCCTTTTGCCCTAGAGAAAGTTGCGTTCCATGCTCTGTGCTATTATTGTAATTTCCCATTGTGACCCCAGTTCCATTCCTGACTACGCTCCTCCACTGCCTGCCTTGACCTATTGTTACATCCCCGACTCTATTCCTGTGCTGCCTGTCTCAACCTCCTGCCTATCTCCGACCTCCTGCCTGACGATTTTGTACTAGGCCTTGGCTGCCGCCGCGGACAAAGTAGAGCCTGTGGAACGACCTGGTGGTACCGCACCGCAACAAGTCCTACCTGCTTTGCGTGGGCTCTGGTGAAAACCGGGTACCACTTAGACTCCGGTCCCAAGTGTCAGCTTACATCATCATCCTCGGCGGTACAGAGTATCCACTACCACTGATCCTGGCACTATAATTCATAGTATGCTACATTTTTCAGAAAATTATATACTATATATTGATCCATTCACATGCCTTAACATGTCTAGTTTGGTGTGCAACCAAAATACTACCACCATGTGTTTGAATGGCCTAACTGTAGTCCACACAGTGTTAAAAAAGAATGATGGCACCCACTAACCAGTGTAGCATGAAGCCGCTCCTGCTACATTCACAGACAGTGCCCACATCATATCACTGAACTGGAATATAAAACATGATATGGGCAGTACCATGTGTGGAAGGGAGAATAAAGCCAAACTCATCCCCCTGTGCCCAGAACTCAACAGTATAGAACAGGAGAGTGGCTCTTGTTACACTAACCTACAAATTTTTGCTCATCTGATCCTGCTACCCCAACTACCAGCTACAAAGATAGTTTCACACATACAGCAAAATGTTAAAGCTTCTCAGTGTAGTTACATAAGCAAATGTTGTACATGAAAGTATAACCACAGACAGCAAAAACATAGGAAAATACCAATTGCAATAATTAGCCTTGATCATGTGTTTTATCGGGAGGAACAAATCACGTTGAAATAGAAGTGTATTGTAATATTAATTATAAAAAATATTAACGATCATACTTTTTTCATTTCTAGAAAAAAAATGCAAAGGAATAGAACAGTGAATATTGCTAAGTAGATATGAGAAAATCATCCAATATTTAAGATAACATAAAATTCTAAACACAAGAATCTGGAAGCTCCAACAGCTCTATGACAGAATGTCACCCCTAACTGATACCAGCACCTAGTCCAATGCCAGTAGAACTATAAATATATATCCAATACTACTCCTCGAATAGGAGAGAAAAGGCCAGACTAACAATTTGTTGGAAAATAAAAATATACCATTCTTTATTGACATAGTTACATACAATAAAACATGCATTGTTTAATAATTTAATAAAAAATAAATATATACAGTACAGTAGCAGTGAAACACAGACTGAAAAAAGTCATACCCAGACAATGTCTGGAGATATGTAGGCTGGGGGTAAGGAAAACTTGACTAATGCTTGCTAAACTAAAACTTGAGAGGTAGGGTATATTGCAACCAATGGACTGTGCCATGTGTTTAGTACAGGTTAGTGCAGGCCACCCAACATAGAAATAAGGTCATTACCAGAAAATACATGCTAGTATCCTACAAAGTTCGGGAGGATTCCGTCTCCGACGCGCGTTTTGGCTTGTAATGAGCCCTCCCCTTGGGGTCATTGATGCCAGTGATTTGCCAAAGTTCATGGTCTTTACCCTGTTATTAAGACATCTGTGATAAGGTGTTTATTGGTCACACGTTATTTCCCCTGGTAAGCCTTTGTGAAGACTGTTTTAATTTTATGATCAATAGCATGTGTATTGACGACATGACAGTGGACAACCTCATATGGCTATATCTTCAGATCAATGAATGCCCCCTTTAATATAGTTTCAGAATTATGTTAATAGGTGCCACAGAATCAGAAATATCCACTGATAAAATTACAGGAAAAAGTGCAATTTTTATATACAGCATCCCCTTTCACTGCTGTAACAGTGGATAACAGTGGATATATGGTTCTGTGGCACCTAGAAAAACAACTCTTATGCAATATTATATTTTTTCTTTAATATGATGCTAGGACTGTGTCATGGTCCAGAATTTATAGGTGTTTGAAATATACAAGATATATAAGATTGAATAAGATATATTATATTGAATAGGTTCTGCAGGAAGACAGATCTGCAAGTTTACAGAAGTACACACACCCTCTCCAACTGTGAATGAATTTGGGAAATGGCTGAAGAATTGACACTGTACATATTTTTAACATATTTTGATAAAATTTTATTGAATTTAACTACCATATATACTCGAGTATAAGCTGACCCAAGTATAAGCCGAGGCCTCTAATTTATCACAAAAACCTGGGATAACCTATTGACTCGAGTATAAGCCGAGGGTGGGAAATGCATTGGTCACAGCCTCCCCAGTATATAGCCTGCCGGACCCTGCCCCATAGTATATAGCCAGCACCTGCCCCCCAGTATACAGCCTGCCAGCCCATATCCCCCAGTATATAGCCAGACCCGTCCCCAGTATATAGCTAGCCCCCTGCCCCAGTATATAGTCAGCCCCCGGCCCCAGTATATAGCCAGCTCCCTGCCCCAGTATATAGCCAGCTCCCTGCCCCAGTATATAGCCAGCTCCCTGCCCCAGTATATAGCCAGCTACCTGCCCCAGTATATAGCCAGCAGCAGGGGAAGCCAGAAAGGTGAGTTTTGATATTTTTTTTTACTCGAGTATAAGCCGAGTTTGGATTTTCAGCACATTTTTTGTGCTGAAAAACTAGGCTTATACTCGAGTATATATGGTACTTATTAAAAAAAGAAATGACCAAAGAGCTTTTTTTCACACATTTAGTGATTTGTCTTCTAATCCTACAAAATAAACACATGTAATGAATAAAAATATCCTATCAAGTTAAAGAAAAAAGTTAAAGTAAAATGTTGTACAAATAGAAACTAAGTATAAATTCTTATGAGATGTAAAGCTATTTCATAGATATCATAATTTATAGAAGAGCAGAACAGATCTGCAAAACTTGACGTGGACATTCCGGCACTAATGACCCTCGGCCATGAAAGGGTTCATGCAATAGTAGAAGTAGTGGTAATTATGTCCCATAGTGAGATTTGCTGTTTGTATAATCAGAATACATAGTACAGTATTAATTGTCACTTCTTGGATAATTTCATATCACAGCTTTTACTAATCTGTATAATTGATGTCAGAATGTGCACATGATGTGAATGCCGTATTTACAATCATAGCCCCATTGAAATGCTGGTTGCATCCTGTCATGAAGTTTAATATAAATCATTTAAACGATGCTCACAAGAAACAAAACAAAAAAAAAACACCCTGATGATGTAGAGACAGAAATAAAAAATAGTTTTATTAAGAATTTTCTTTTGTGCAAGCAAAGTGAATTGCAGAAAATGACTATGTTTTATCATGTTGGACTGGTAGGCACAGGTGACACCCTGATCAGGTGTGCATGTATAATAACTTCCAAAAATAATCACTGTTTTGAATAATTTCCACCCAAATCTTGCAGAATCAACATATTCCTTATAAGTATCTCATAAATCTTTACCATGGTTGTGAATCCAAATTCGAAGCTAGAAGCTTAACGGCTTGAAGAATTTATTCATCTGAATGCATTATTGGTTGTAGAATTTATACAAAGCAAAACAGATTGTAAGCATCCATTAACCTCTTCCCAGAGGGGAAATCTTTAGTTTCTCTTGGGACCTTTTCCTATACAGCAGGATATTTAGGATGATGTCATGAACCCATAATGCTTTGTATACTCTATTAGCTTGTGTATGCACTCTTTTTTAACATATCTATAATAATGTTAATTTGGAACAACAGAATTTTAAATAAAACATGTCTCCTACATATAGTATATGTTATTTTATTGTATAAAGGTTTTTTATTAGATTTGTATGTAGTAATGTTTCTTATACAGCATGCATATTTTCCAAAAACAAGAGCTCCCAATGGACCATGGTCAACTTCTGTTATGGGACCCATGACTCTATAAGAATGGATTGATTTACAAAAAATGGGGGAGATTTATTAAAAATGTCTTAGAGCAGAAGTGTTCTAGTTACCTATGGCAACCAATCAGAGCTCAGCTTTCATTTTCCCACAGCTGTTTATAAAATTACAGCTAAGCTCTGATAGGTGTCCATGGACAACTAGAACAAGTTTACCTCAGAAACCTATGATAAATCTCCCCCTATGTTATATTCAAAAGAAGAAAGAAGTATGCTATAAGACCCAAATTCAAAGTATAAACAAATGTATTTGTACCGTGGTACACCACAAAACAAAAACACATGTAAAAACATTTAAAAAGTGTGGAAAACACACAAACACAATACAGCAGGAAGACCTAGCATATGGTGATGCTGGTCCTCCTGACAGCCGCCAGCTCCCCCTACTCTCAGCGACCTCTCCTAACTACATGTATATCACAACAGTATAAACTGAAAAATGATGGCAATACATAAAACCAAGATGGCAACCCAAACAAACAACTATATGAAGGTATGGAATACTCAATTAACAATAGAGCCAAATCGCTATTTGGAAATAAATAGTATGAAAAAATGCTGATAGGTCAATAAGAGTATCTACCTGTCATGTAAAGGATCCAAACCAAGGAGAGGTTAGGGGAAGCTGCGGCACAAAGCCCCACGCGCATCGCCAACCGACTGGCTTCCTCAGGCTATCTCCCCCTATGTGACATTATTACTGTTGTACAATATGAACTGTAGCAGTAACAGTAACTCATTGTATAGTATTAAATAGGTGCAAAGGATCTAAGGTAAGGTAAGGTTTTAAACATTTTCCGGTTAAACCTATTTTTTAGGATTTTCTAAATTCCATTTAATTACTATTATTATCTATCTTTATATTATAAGCAAAAAAAAAACATTCCCTGAAACCTACACCCTGCCACTAGGCTGATAAATAAACTTATATTTTCTAATTCTGCAGGGGTTCTTTTGTTTAACCCCTTCAAGACAAAGTCATTATCAATTTTGGATAAAATCTTTGCTCTGGCCACTAAACCTAATAATAAGGTCATACTTGCTTTTTCTGTAAGGATTTCCATTGCAACAGTCACCTCGTTTATATCACTGACCAGAAAGATGGGATAACAATAAAGCATAACAGCTGAAAAACCATCTGAAAATATAAACCGTTTATAAAAAGGACATGTTAGCTCCTAGCGCTACCGCAGATGTAGTAGTGTTACACTGCTAGCGTTATACGAACCCTCCTATAAAGCTAGCTTATACTGCCACGCTAAAGCCTCAGACCCCCGGACCGAGCTCAGAGTGGTCCAGTGTATTCATGAGGGGGCGGTCCGAGGAAGTGGTGACTGCTGCATGAATCCCAGCAGTCACCCTCTGCCTACGGCGTGGGAGGTGGCGGTCAGAGGAAGAAGCAGCGCCTAGGACCGTCACCTCACGAATGCGCCAGACTGCTGTAAGCTTGGTCTGGCGTTCTGAGGCTATGGCGCTGAAGTATCTGCTAGCTTTATCAGAGGGTTCCTCTCTTTAAAGAAACTTCCCGCAGTTCCTGCCCCTCCCGCCTATTTTTCACTCGCTGAATTCAAAAATATATAACTTTTCCATGTAAAGAACTGTGTGAGTTCCTGTTTTCTGTGTAACAAATTCCACTTTGCAGTGATGGTATTAAATATTCCATGACGTGTACCGGGAAGCAGGAAACAAATTCCAAATGCAGTGAAATTCACTGTGTACCCCAAATTACATGTCTCCTTATTTATGGGGATATTACATTTACATAGGTTTTGTGTTTTAAAAGATTTTAAAAAAATTAAAACCTCTACAAAAATAAATCTTCATTTTGCCATCTTCTGGCTCTAATAACTGTTTCATACTTCAGTGCATGGAGCTATATGTAGTGTCACTTTTTGTGAGATGAGGTTTTATTGCTACATTTTCAGGACTGAACAGTCTTTTGATCCCTTTTTATAAAATTTTGTATATGTTAAAATTATGAGAAAGTTGCATTTTGGACATTTGGGCGCTATTTTCAGTTAAACACCAGGAATAACCATTATTATATTTTGATATATCAGAGATTTTGGGACACAGTGATATCTAAAATGTTTATGATTTTTACTGATCATATCAGTTCTAGGGAAAAGGGGGTGATTTGAATTTTTTTTTTTTTGTTAACTTTTTTTTATTATTTGTTTTCTATTTTTCAGACTCCTTAGGGTATTTTATCCCTAGGTTGTCTGATTGATCGTACCATATAGTGTCATACTACAGTAAGGTAGTATATGTGGATATTACTGATACTGGAACATTGGACTAAAAGGTCAAAAAACATTTAGCATCAGGTCTTATACGTGTTTTTATAATAAAACTGGCTTCTTCAGCTAAAAAGAAAAGTTAGATGAAAGTTTATCTTACTCTCTGCAGAGCAGTTTCTCTAGTCCCCTAGAAGTGGTCAGTTAGAAGCAGTATCTCTCCCTCCCTCGGGAAACTGCTCCAATGCTTCTATTGCATATTTAAAAACTGCCTATATGCCTCTTATTCTAATTAATCACATGACGGAGCAGGTTCCTGAGGTGGGGGCCCTCCTCACTGGACACTCCCATGGGACACTGCTCTGCAGAAAGAAAGATAAAATATCATCTAACTTTTCTTTTTATCTGAAAAAGCCAGTTTTATTATAAAAGATTATGGCAATGTGCACTATTCTCTGTGGGGACATGGGTGGGGGCAGAAAATGGGGTTCCTGATGACAGGTTCCCTTTAATAATTCTGATGTGTCTGCAGGGAAAATAATTAAATAATTTCATAAATCACCCCATTGTGGTCTATAATACAAGCTACTGAATGGTTAAGTAAATAATAAGTAATTCAATGCAATTATGATACTACAGGATGTATAATATAGGTTAATTCTATATGTACATTTGTAAGGGTAAATTTGCATGATTAGTATTATGTAGCCCAGATTCATATAGTAGGTGACATTTATAATCTTCTACTGCAAATGAACATTTTCTTATTATTCTCCTCATTAAACTATGTGGTGTACCAGTTTTGTGAAGTTAAAGAGCGGAATCATATTGAGCCTTTCATTAAGGAGTGTAAAGTATTGCTAAACAGCTATTATGTATAGCATTCCCCTAATCATTAATAGTAATAATTTATGCTGACTTACTAAATTGCTTCATACTCTAATCAACTCTTAAATATTTCCGATTCAGCATTATTTTAAACACCGCAACTATAAATCAAGAACTATCCACCTAGATGCAATAGGTCTATTAATGGATGGATTATAATTCAAGTCAATTAACTACTAATTACATTACAAAAATGCCCCTCCGTTTTTTACAAAGATATTTTTATGCTGACTTCTTATAAATGTTTGAATTGGGAAAACAGTCTGTGGAATCAGGATAGGAAGGAATAGTCTATAATGGAAGATTTCATAATCTTTAAACCTTATAAGTTTTTATGTTAATCGTTTTAAAGAATGTTACTTAAAGGACACCTGTCAGTTTAAAAAGAAGCACTTTTCTAATTATATGAATTTCAAAAACCTAGCTTTAGTGTAAGATAGCTTAATGCTGTGCCAGACTGAGACACTTAGCCATCCGGTTGACAGAATGGTCTCCTTGGCGGTCCAAGGTATTCATGAGGGGGTCATCCATGCACTCCCCTTTGTTCTTGTTCCTTCGCGGCACTGCCACTCCCACTGTCATCAATTCTCAATGCCAGTGGTAACTGCACACAATGCCCAAACTTCCTGTCCTTCCAATGTGCAGCTTCCTGTCGTCCGTCGTGTACCCCGTCAGCAAGAGGAAGTTGCGCCACAGTTTGTTAAGAAGCATTATAAGGCAGCATCCAAGCGCAGGAAGACCACCGCATAATACAGGATCGAATGACAGAAAGCTGGGAGTGGCGGTGCGGCAGAGCATGAAGAAGAGAGGGGTGTGCCTGGTCGGCCCCCCTCATGCTTACCCTGGACTGCTGAGGAGACAGTTATGTCGATCGGACCACTAAGTTCATGGAAAGTCCTCTATATACACTGACCAGCAAAAAGCTAACAATGTTTTAAACTTTTGACTTTCAGGCTAAAAATCTCACCATAATAGTCTTTCAACTTAAGACTACAATACATTTAAAAGAAAATCATTATATTTCATCTTATATCTACATCTTATATAAATATCTCATATTTCATTTGACTTGACAGAAGCTACTTAGCATAGGTTTAATTATAAAGAATCTTGTCATGTAAAGACACTTTGCGGTTTTGCTTATAAAAATCTAAAATACAAACTTTTGCGGATGTTGACCTGGATGGCACTTGAACCAAGGATCCCAGCACTGTAAGTCTTTAGAGTTAACCACTGATCCACCGTGCTGCCCCCTTCTATGTCCTACTTTACATAACCTTTGCTAGCTTTCTTTTTGAAGAGATAATCTTTAGTTAGGGTCAATAGGAATAAAAATAATAGTCCTGACCATTTCTTGTGCCTGGAACTCTGAGATGGACAACAAATAAGAATTGTAGCATCGATAGGCCCCTGTGTGTCACAGTGGAGGGACTCCTTTGAAGCTGCTATGTAGAAATCCATGCCCTCAAAGTGCAACTCACAGTTAAGGATATAAGTAGCAGTAGTAAATGTGGAATGTTATTTTAGAAGACCAATGCTAGGTGAGAACATTTGTAGCAGTGATTTTTTTCTTTTATGTGTTTCATCCTGTTGACTAATACAAAGAAAAGGGAAAAATAAGGTCTATTGTAAGTAATGGGATTCCCCATCATTCTTCCCACTCAGCAAACTAGACAATCATAAAAACATTATATTTTTCTTCTGCCATTAGTACCACAATTTCTTGAACTATACATCCTATTTGCATAGATGAATGCCGTCCATGTGTGAGGGACACGGTATCATTTCAGCATTATCTTGCATTGATAAATGACTTCTTTTGTTTTTGCTTGGGGCGATGCTGGTAACTGAAGAAAGCTCAATTTAAAAGAAGATGTGCACATTGACTGTCTATTAGAGAGAATGTAGTATTCCAAAACCTAAGAAAAAACCCTAAGAAAGAGTATTTAAGATGACCTCTTGAATTATGAGAAAGCCGAAATAACGGTAACGGGTGCGTATTTTCATGATTCTATTTACAATTCTTCTGAATTTACAATATTTTAATTTTCTGATTTCTGAAACATTCCTAAAAGGGTTAATAGGATTCTACAATTAAATGATATTTCTTTGCAGTATATACGAAGAACTATTTTCTTCTGTGATTGTCAACTTGGGCTCATTTGTCTTGCTTTTCCCTTATTGTTTTACCATCCCGATACATCTGTTTAACATGAGATGCAGAAAATGACAGGACTCAGACAGCTACTGCATCCAATGACAAAGATTACTGTCATCCAGCTTCATCACTTAATTCATCATTGCCAATGGTGCATTCCATTTTGTGGTATCTTAGCAACATCCAATAAAAGCAAAACATGGTTTCCATGTGGCAGGATAGAATGCCACTTTACCGAATACCTTTACATAAATATATAATAATCACAGCACTTTACATTTTTATTTTAATAGATGACTATACTTCTGATATAACATTTAAATTGTAAGCTGATTTCTGTGGAAACATCTTTCAAGTAATAATGTGTAGGTAGAGGGAGCTTCTCTCGAATCGGCGTGAAATATTGATCCCTGGCTGTAACACTTACTTGATAAAATATATTTCTGGTAAAATTAATGCTAAGTATTATAGAAGTTAGAATTGATTTACAGGATTTAGAGTCTTGGTGAAAGATGCTCATTTTAGAGAATCAATATGGAATAAAGTTTTTAATAATTTACTCATCTTTTAATGGAAGCAGTAGGTTAAATCAGTTATAATAATCATTGTATGTCTTGTTTAAAGATGACCTGTCAGGGTGATTTGGGACAATGGGGCGGAGCTGCCACGTAGGGACTTGGTGAAGGGCAATTTGGGACACTAAACCGCCGGTCCTCTTTACGTATAAACTTCATATCTTTAAGCGGGTGGAGCTTGAGAGCTGTTTTATGGGTTTTGACCAATTGCCTTTGTCGGCAATCTCACATTGAGACTGAGGCACAGCGATTGCAGTTACAGCTCCCTCCTCCCCTCTTCTTCATTAGGTTACTGACGACAGGTTTTGGGAGACTAAGGATTACAGAAAATTTCTGGGAAATCTTAGCCCATTAAAAAAGGATAAAAATGGTTAACTGATTGAACAGTAATTTAAAAGAAATCTATAGTCAAAATCAAGCATGATAAGCCAGGGGCACTCACTCTTAGATCCAGGCAATGTCTTATATTCGTTATCCATGGCTAATGCTAATGAGAAGCCATGGTGGTACTATGGTGGTACCAGAGCCCCTCCATTCTATAGCTTCACAGGTTGTTAAATTATGCAGGTGCACTTCCCTCTCACACTGGGTGGGATTACAGCAAGCAGAAGGAGAAGGGAGGACCTATGAAGGTAGAACATGGAGGGGCTCTGTGAATGTCCCCCCCCCCCCCAAGCTATTCTGTCTCCTTTTTTAAGGGTATTTTAGAAGAGAGGACACAGGACAACAATTTTCATGTAAAAAACACAGGAAATTCAAGGTGTAAACCATTCTCAAAAAATAAGTTGAAGTTTATACAGAATTTGTGCATGGAATTATTGCAGAATTTCATCCATATTTATGTGGTCAGTAATTAAACCAACTATGCAAGGTTAAGGGATAACTATCTGATCGTTGAGGGATAACTGGGATTGATTGGTGAGGGTTGATCTCGAGAACAGAAGAACCGAGGTTTCGTTCTCACTAATTGATGGTTCTTACCCCCAATAATCTGCTTTTTATCCCCTATCCTGGTACCAAATACTTGATACAACCATTTTTAATTTTTTTAAAAAAACTGTTGAAAATAGAAAAATTCTGCAAAAAAAAGCATTATGGGGTATTTTTGCTAACTGTGCAAACTGCACTAAATGCAGTTTGCCTGTGTAGTGTGTAGGATGCGTCGGGTTAAGGATTTCTGGCGCACGTTCTTCATGAATCTGATGCTCCCTGCACAGCCCCAGCAGAGTGCACCTATAACATGGGGCGTGCAACACAATTCTGTAAGACTTTGTATGTTATATCTGGTGCAGGGTCCGACTAAGCCCAGAACACCTTCTAATTTGTGTTGCATGATGGCTAGTGCAGCTTCAGCACAAAAGGGTTGCGTGCAACACAAATGTGGTGCAGACACTCTTTTAATACATGTGGAACAGTTTGCACTGAAAAGAATGTGCAAAGTGCAACCGAAATTTGGCAAAGAGCCCTTAGTAAATGTGCCCCAATGTACTTCAGATTTCCAAAAATCTCAAAGACATGAATGGTTTCTTGCTGAATATGAAATGTTAGTATTTTTTTGATTGAACAGTGAATGACATAAAGAAAAAAAAGAAATAGTGAATGTTTTTGAAAATTCTGGTTATTCTGCATTCTTCCTTCCCTTCCAAAAACTCAGTATACAAAGATTAAAACCAAAACCTTGTTTTTCTCTCATCCCTTTCTTGCCGAGTTGGGGGAGAGGTGGGAGGTAGGTGGGGCTAAATATTGAATGAATTAATGGAAAGAATATGTATTATGATGGTAATCGGAATAATGGGTGGATACACTTTCTTTAAGATGTTTAATCAAGTGAACTATAGATTTTTGTATCTAACGCTTTTATAATTGGTGTATAAGTCATATTCTTGTTTCTTTCTTGTTGGTTTCTATGTTAATGATTAAAATTTAAATAAAGAGAATTTAAATAAAAAAAAATAAAATAAAAACCAAAACCTTGAGCAACCAACGACTCAACTACTCCTGAATTGCAACTTTAAGTCTTGGACTATATTAAATATCACCAGCACTTTTTTGAGTGTTGGCTTTTGGCAGAAGTGTTGTGTGATTTCCACTCATTTCATGACATTGTAATGATGTTACCACACACAACTTTATCTTGCATGAAAAGGTGAAGTCATGAGTGATTTCTTCAATTTAAAAGCACTCAACCCTCACAGTGCTAGAAATGAATATTTTGCATATATTCATGCAAGAATGATTCAATTTAAGATTTCTATTTTCAAAGCTTGCTTGAAACCTTGGCTATGTTAGTAGTAAAATTGCTAAAATCTATAATAAGATTTATTGTAGATGAGTAGCATTTTATTTGGTATTTCGTGTTAACATGCTTTTAGCGTAAGATGGCAATGCAGAAATTTATCTTTCTGCCCTTGTTCAAGCAGAAATCACTATTGTTTCCACACATCTGCATTTTGTACAAATGGTTATAATTAAATTAAAAGTTTAACTCTGTCGCCTGCAGCCCAGTTAAGCAAAATCTTTATGAAACTATCACAGAGGTTGAGTAGATGAACATATCCTTTTTTCACTCTTTTTTGGTATTAAAATTGAAAAGTAAATCTGATTTGCTACATTTTTATTCTCAACAATGTTGTTATTATTGTCATTATTTCTATCATTATTATTTTCCTTGCCAGTTTAGAAATAACAAATTGAAACGCGTCAACATTGTTCTGCTTATTTTATGTTTCAGAGGCATTGCTAATGTTTTCAAGACTTTTAAAATCAATGTAGAAGTGTGCGAAATGTGTTGCTGCTTTTTTCTAATGCTTTTAAGAAAGTTTTTAAAAAAAACCCATTGTTTTGTTTTTGTAAATATATAAAATCCATCAAATGTTGCTTATAATATTCCGCATTGCATTTTAAAATATGTTTTACAGTTTGTTTTTGTTCTTAAGCAGAATAAAATATCAGACATTTTTAAGTGAAGTAAAAACCACATACTAGGGTAAAACCTTTTTGTAACGATTTTTGCCAATTTTTTCAATTCCTTACTACAATACATAAAAGATTTTGGGGTTTTCACTTCTACCACTTGGGAATCTACAATATAAAAACTTCTAGTTTTACAACATATTGGTAGTTTTCCTACATAATGTTAGTCCCTTAACGACCTGGCCCTTTTTTGTTTATCCATTTTCATTTTTCACTCCCCACCATAAAAAAATCTATAACTTTTTATAACTATGTTGTCACGGGGAGCGAATATCTTCACCATAACCCCCGTGCTAGCAGCAATCTCAGGTTTTACCGGTTAGTGTTTGCTGCAATATGCAGCAAAGACTTACTGACTATGGAGAGTGCTCAGCCCGTGAGCCCTCCCCATGCACCCATCGTTAAGGGGTTAGAATAGGCTTTATATACTTTATAGGCTGCATGTACTTCACTTTGTAATCATAAAAAGTATGGAGGGCACTTGTCATAACTTGTATGCCAGTTTTCTGGTGAACAAATTGTGCAATAATCACAATTCCTAGGGCAATGGTGGCGAAATTATGGCTCGGGTGCCAGAGGTGGCACTCGGAGCCCTTCCTGCAGGCACTCAGGCCATTGTCTAAGGGCAGAGTTCACCAAATACGTAATCTTCAACTTAAGAGATCCTGCTCTCAGCGCTTTTTGAAAGTGACACTTCATTGACTGTTTGGAACTGCGGGGAAAGGTGTTGACAGAAGTGCATTATCTTTGGAGGTCATCCTGCTAGATCCACCATTCTTCCTTTACAGAGAGACCCTGGAAAGAAGCTACAATGATAGTTTGAATTTGCCCTCCTTCTGTCAACTGTATTGGTGGCCTCAGGCGGCCGATACAATTGAAAGATGTGGAAGAACAGGTAGCAGTAAGTTACTGTATAAAATTCCATTCTGGCACTTCACAGTAAATAAGTGGATTTTGTTTGTAGTTTGGGCACTCTGTCTGTTAAAGTTTTGCCATCACTGTCCTAGGGAATCACAAGGAATTGCAATTATTTCCATCTTTAAGCTACATGTAAGTGTAAGAAGGGCTGCGGAGTGGGTTGGGAGGGAGTCATACCTGCAGAAGGAGTATAATTCCCATAAAAATTGTCTTTACTTTAATATACTTATAATATAATGATTATCTCAATAAATAAGTCATGAATCATCACAAATAGTCGAAAAAATTAGGCAGTGGGGCTGTCTCTTGTTATTTCCCCTAATTTTTTCCACTATTGTGATGATTCATGACTTGTTTATTGAGATTATCATTATATTATATAAAGTAAAGACAATTTTTATGGGAATTATACTACTTCTGCAGGTATGACTCCCTCCCAACCCACTCCGCAGCCCTTCTTACACTTACATGTAGCTTAAAGATGGAAATAATTGCAATTCCTTGTGATTCTTTAGGACAGTGATGGCAAAACTTTGATTCTATATCATAAGTCAATAGGAAAATTGGAATATGGGAAGTTGGTTTGGGCCTATTTAATTAATAGTCAGGAGATATGGTATAACGCACTAGGAATAAAGTACTGGCCCTCCAAAACTCTTTAAGTATTATTACTTTAGATATCTGTTCAGCTGTAAAGTTTTTGTTTTTGTTTTTTTTTCTTTCTCAGTCACCGGGAGTCAAGTGGAGGTGTGGGGGGAGAGTAAAGGAAGGAGGAGAGGAGGGAAAAAGGAGAAAAAAGGGAAAGCAGAAAAAAATAAGACATTTTTTATTGAGTTCTTTATTTTGACAGAGTGATATGGTGATATAATGCATATTATGGATATTGATTGTAATATTTACTCCTTTTCGTAAAATAAGATTTTCTAATAAATTTGGTTACAGTTCAAAACCTTTGATCACTGGATGTCACTATGCAACAAGTTGGGAAATTT
This sequence comes from Engystomops pustulosus, assembly GCA_019512145.1. NCBI lineage: Eukaryota > Metazoa > Chordata > Amphibia > Anura > Leptodactylidae > Engystomops > Engystomops pustulosus. The sequence goes on along the minus strand of CM033643.1, from coordinate 190,924,720 downwards.
CTTCTGTACAAATGTAGATGCAAATGAGATTATTGATAAATGTAAGTGTTAACTGAAGGATCCACTGCAACTTATCCAGAATGGGAGACCACATAAATTTACAGGGAGGGATTTCAAAGTGCTGAGTAGAATAGGGCATAATAGTTGACAATACTCTGCTCACTCAGTGCCTGAGTTACTAAACTCCGGCTATAACATCAACACAAAACCAGTTCAACACGATTTTTATAGAAAAGACCTCTATTGTATTGTAGCTGCATAAAAACTTTACATCACGAAGCACAAAGCCAACACTTAATTATTTGTGTCTGTATAAAATGCTACAATTGTATTCAATGGGGCACATACATCATGGGGCAGATTTACTTACCCGGTCCATTCGCGATCCAGCGGCGCGTTCTCTGCCCTGGATTCGGGTCCGGCCGGGATTTATTAAGGTAGTTCCTCCGCCGTCCACCAGGTGGCGCTGCTGCGCTGAAAAGCATCGGAACGCGCTGGAGTTCACTGGCTCGGGCTTAGTGATGGTAAGTGCAAGCTCCGCGACAGATTTTTTGTTTTAAATGCGGCGGTTTTTCCGAATCCGTCGGGTTTTCATTCGGCCATGCCCCTGATTTCCGTCGTGTGCATGCCGGCGCCGATGCGCGAAAATCTGATCGCATGCGCCAAAATCCCGGGGCAATTCAGGGAGAATCGGCGTAAATCGGAAATATTCGGGTAACACATCGGGAATACGCGAATCGGGCCCTTAGTAAATGACCCCTATAAGTCTGTCTTGGTCCGTTTATTTTTTGGGACTTTTCTGCTGGTCAGATGTATGGGTTTTCCTGATTGATACATTTGGTCTTTAATTTGGTCTATAGTCAGAACTTTTACATCTGGAATCAGGTGCTAACTCAGGGAACACAACAAAAAACAAGAAGGAAGACTGTTTTAGGCATAAAAAAGTTGCAAATGAGCACAACCAAAAGTTTGATATAAGTGCCCCAATATGCTCAATAATATTCCTTTAATTGTCTGAAGATATTTTGCAGGTTGTTTTTAATTTGTACTTGGCAAGAATGTAAACTATTATGTATCATTCACACCCTCCTTCTGATCCAATAGAACATTGAAGGTAGAGTTTTTTTTCTTCTGTGTATATTTGAAACATTTGGTAGATCTTTTTTGTGAAGTATGTATGATCATGTCTTTTTTCTAGTGATACATGTTTAGTTTTTATTTTCATGGCAGGTGCAACATTTGGCTTTTTTTTGGACTTTTTGTTGCAAATGTCTAAAAGTCACATGGACACAGAAGTGAACACTGCTGTAAATTTGAGGCCGTGGCCTGCATTTTTAAGCACTATAGCCACACCCCAGGGAGAGGATGACATACAAGGGTTCAGTCCCATGTGGCGTTTGTGATAAGTTTTTAAAAGCTTTGAAGAAACATATTTTATGTGTTACCATGCATTTGGTTAGTATGAAAGTGTTTCTCTCCATTGCTGGAAGTGTAAGCAGCTGTGTTAACATTTTAACAACTGCTTATACTTCCTGCAATGAAGAAAAAACGCTTTCTAACCAGCCATATGTGTGGTAAAATGTAAAACACATGTGTTTCTGCAATGTGTTTACAAATCATTTTAAATGCCATGTGTGAATGCACCCTTAGAAGTAACCAATACATTTCAATAAAGTGTGAATGCACAAAAAAACAGCCCAAACTTCCAATGCCCCGCAGGTTTATGTTCAAAAATGTAAACATTTATAGCATGTCAAATAATTCCAATTTACATGTTAAAACAGGGTCCATGTAAAAAAAAATCCTTCCTCTGCACCTACCCTGGACCACGTGCAGAATTGAGCCTAAATAGTTGTAACAATGGAGGAAAAAAGATACATAAGTAAAATTTTGCACTGAACATCTGCAAAATAAAGATACATAAGTACACAAGGTACTTGAGAAACGACAGCAAAAGTCACAAAAACAAAAAAAAAACGCCAAAATAAAAATATATGTGTCCCACTGACCTTTGAGCCAAATATTTTGTTATAGGATAGGTTATCTAACAAAAAATGAGGTGGCACTCCAGTTTCAAAGGTGAAGATAGGAAGCGACGTTTGGGTGTGCTACCACATTTCTCAAGCCATAGGTATAGGTATACATTTTTGTTCTAGATAAATTGGAATCATATTGAAAGATATTATAGATTGCATTTTGATTTTTCATAATGCCCCGTAAAGAAATCAAGGCATAAATGCTCTGATTGCGGCCACACAAGTCCCTTTCTATTGGACCATATATATGCGCCTTGGAATTTCATCCAATCAAATGTGACAATATTTCTGTAACAAGCCTACAAAAGACCCACTTTAGCAAACCCTATATACTTGTGTATAAGCCGAGTTTTTCAGAACAAAAAATGTGTTGAAAAACCCCACCTCTGCTAATACAGTCTATAAAAAAATGAACTTACATTCTCACCTTACGGATGCTCCTGATGCTTGACGTGGCTCCCCAATGCTACATACACCTCCCTTCGGCTCCTGTTCTTTCTTCTCTCTGCTGTAACAGCCGCCAGAGGCGTGCAGCCATCAGAGCACATGGCCGCGCCTCTGCCAGCTGTAACAATAGAGAGAAGAAAGAACAGGAGCCGTGTGGATGGGAGCATCGGGGGGCCCATGCCTATCATCAGGGACCTCTGGAAGGGAAGTTCATTTTTTTATGTGCTGAGCAAACTGGGGCTGGCTATATACCACACTGGGCTGGGTATATATACTACACTGGGCTTGCTATATACTACAAGGGGCTACCTGGCTGTATACTACTGGAGGCTGTGACCAATGCATTTCGCACCCTCGGTTTATACTCAAGTCAATAGGTTTTCCTAGTTTTTGGTGGTAAAATTAGGGGCCTCGGCTTATACTCGGATCGGCTTATAGTCAAGTGTAAATGGTAAGTCTTCCTGAAATATAAGGCATTTTGCTAGTTTGGGAGAGCAAAAAAAAGTAGCAAAATCTGTTGCACAAACAGGACTTGTGGCACACAGGTTTATGTATAATTGTATTATTAAAATAGTGATATAACTTTTAGAATTCTAACAATATAATTTTTATAAAATATAATTTGGCTTCAAAATTAATCAATCCGTGATACAACTATTTCAAGTAATTTCATTTCTCCCATGGCTTCTTAAGATGTGTTAAAGCAGGCTTTATTACACCGAATTCTGGAAAAAAAGATCAGACTGAAGGTGAAAAAAAATCAACATGACTAACTTCTATCAAACTTCTGTGGAATTATTCAAAATATCAGCTCATAAAGACAAATTGGTGATTAGACCACTTTCAAACAGCACTTCAAACAGCACTAATACCGCACAAATTAAATAATTTTGTTAATCCCATCAAAGACTCCTTAATTAATAACCAAACAGATTCAGTAGTGTTATCTAGCTAACCCAAGAAAAGGGCAGTAAGTAAATTAAAATGAATAACATTTATAACACAAAGAGTTACCATAGAATACAATAGCGATAGCACGGTGATTCCATGATGGATTAATTACATAATAATACTTGTGGTCACTGCAATAATTGCTCAGTATTTTAGAATTTATCACTGTCATAGAAGATAAGAAATACAGTTCCTTCAGTCTCTGCGGAGACCAGTGATTAAAATCTGAAGAAATAGGAAAGGGACAAGAATGGAGCATATTCCTGGTTTTATTTGCAGTAATTATTTCCTTTACAAAATAATGAAATTGATTTTTTTTTATATTAGAATCGTCATATACTTTTCACTTTTAAGTTAACTGCATTTAAACATTACACAGTTGCAAACAAGAAAAATTTGCGAGAGCAAGAAAAGGCCCCTTACAAAACTGAGTAATAAATCCATACCCACCTTGGACGGGCAGGTTCGCCCCAGTCGGAGTCCCGCGATAACAGTCATGATCCCAGCTGTTTAACTCTTTAGGTGAACATTTGACCATGTGACGCCTTCAGGGATTTTGTATAAGCCCCCATCATGATTTCCCCTCGCAGCAGTTTTAGGGGATGCCAATCATCTCTTTGGCAGCCCCTAGACCCGGATGTGGACCCCAGAGCTGCCTTCAGCAGCACAATGACAGATCCTGTGAACACTGTAAAACACTGTCACATTTACATTTCAATGATTCCAATCAAAAGTAGAATCAACAAAAAAATCTAAATGTTACTAAATGCTATCTTAGAAGATAGTGATGCAAAAACAATAATTTTATCTCTCCAAATGCGTTTTTATTCACAAAGATTATTCAAACATAAACAAGCTGTACAAATGGGATGTTGCCACAATCATAGTGACCCATAGAACTTACATAACATGTTATCTATGCTATACACTGTATAAAACAAAAAAAAATAAAAGTTACCACTTTGCTAACCATGGACGGAAATTAATGTCCAATTCAGCAGGTAGTTCAGGCACCTGGAAGTGCATTTATGTTCTGGACAAAACTTTAACCATGCCAACAGTAAGTGATAGTGTGTGGGAGCCTGGCTATATGCGACACAATCACGGTAGTCACAATCCCTGCAGCAGGCGAGGGTGTAAAACATGACCACTGCATCTATAGGGCTTCCTCATCTGCCCCCTGTCTTCAGTTGCTAAGTGTCAGATCCTGTTTCTGACAGGATGTCGCTGTGCATGTCAGCCTAGGCATCTGCTAGGCTGACTACTCTAATACACCGCCATATGTAAGTATTGCAGTGTATTCGTTTGAACAAGCGATCAGATGTCCCAGTGTGGGACAGGAATTTTTTTTTTAAAGTAATAACTACTGTTTCAAATAAAAAAATTAAATAAAAAAATGATAAAAGTCCCCTAAACGCCCCATATATTATAAAACTCCCATGTATAATAACAAAAGTGAAAACAATTCACACATACATGCTATTGCCGCATTTCCTAACAACCCTTATAATAAATTAAAATCATTACTGAATCTGTATGGTGAATACTGTAAAAAAAAAAAAAAACATGCCAAAAATTAAGATTTTTGCGTATTCACCCAAACAAAATAGCTCTAAAAAGTGATTTGAAAAATTGCGCCGAGTCCTTAAAGGGAACCTGTCACCATGTTTTTCACAAATACAGTTACTATAGAGCTCTAGTAGCTATCTGACACCCTGCTTTTAGCTAAAAATAGTTTCCCTCAGATTCCCATAAAATCAGAGTTATAATCTTGCCTGGTATCAATGCCCCTTTGGAGTGAGTCGAGGGGGTGTAGCCTAATGTCATGTGACCAGGGTGACATCATCAAAGGTCCTCAAGCTACTTAACATTAGCAAACTATACCCCATGTGCATATCTGACCACATAAAATAATTACAACAGCCTCCATGGACACCTACGCCTCTCCATGCAGGCTGCTGGGATTTCATGTGATACAATACGGTGTTATTTCATGAGATATGTCCTTGGTGTAGAGTTTTCTAATGCTACAAAAGTTATAGGACCTGCAATGATTTCACCCTGGTCATATGACAGTACAACTGCATACAAAGATGGGATGGAGAGGAGCTGCTCGATTCAGCACGGGGAGGCCACATCCACCTTGACTTGCTGTAGCCATGCTTAGATACCAGGTAAAACTATAAAATTGAATATATGGGAATCTCAGGGGAATCATTTTTAGCTAAAAGAAAGGTGTCAGATAGTTACTATGGCTCTATGGGAACCTGTTACTACCTGTATTTGTGTATATATGGTGAAAATGAGCTAGGTTCTTAAAGGGTTCCAAAATAATAGCTTTTAATTACATTGTTAACCTTCATCATAATTTTTCCCTGCCAGTTAAAAAATATTTTTGTGTCTGATTCCTTGCCAATGGGCTGACAGAAGCCAAATCTAAGCTCACACTCCTTATAACGTAAATATACCTGTTTGACTAATATTAATCAAAGCTACATCATAGTTTTTCTTCTAGCAATCAGAAAATGAATGTGTCGGAAGGGCCAGACAGATACTAATTATAGTGTATTTTTAAGTAAAATTAAACTACACACCTCTAGATGTGTTCTTCTAGATCCTGATGCTGGTCTTCTTTAAAGGACATTTACCATCAATTTTACTGATGGTAGACATGTCCTACTAAGAAGTTCCTCAGGAGGAACTTCAAATATGGGAGAAGGAAATGAAATCACACGAGAGTGAGTGATCCGGATGTGTTATCATTAAAGAAGACTTATGGGAGAGCTAAGGCTATTTGTAAAGGGAGACAGAGGTGGGTATAAGAAACATCTATTCTTCTTCTACATAAACCTCCCATCTTACCCATTTCTCAGTAAAACTCTTGATCATAGGTTGCATAGGAAATATATCGACCTACACTTACTTTGGATCCCCATCAGCCTCAATCTTATCCTGTCTCCAGAAATCTCATTGTGTCCATCTACCTTTTCTTTCAAACTTCCAGAATCATGTGAATGTGCCAAGTTAGTCAAGAAAGATAACAATTCCTATATGATATGAAATACTTTTGTGGAAAAAATACAATAGTGCTTACGGAATAATACCTGTATTGGATAACCAGAAAAATCATATTTGCTGCAAGCTTTCACGACCCAAAAGGCTCCTTCATGAGGCAAGGTTACAAATGAAGCACTGAGACAAAAACACAAAATGTGAGTGATGTTACACTTAGATAATTTGTACATGTGGGATACATAATTAAGATAAGACACAGCAGAAAAACTGGAGTTAATGTTCCTCAATGATGTGTAATAGGAGGATGGGCTAGGAATGCAGTGAGTGGCCTACAGTAAGTCTCTTGTAGGACCCCTACATATGTTGTTTGATTCCTTCATTTGTAACCTTTCCTGATGAAGGGGTTTTTTGTGCCCTCAAAACTTGCAGCAAATTAGATTTTTCTGGCTACCCAATAAAGGTATTATTCCTTAAAGGACATCAACCACTAGATAAATGGTGGTAATGTGTCCTAAATAGGCTTCTCGTTATGTCTAGGGGATGGGGGGGGACTGTGTTTTACATGTATTTCAGCTTCTTTATTGCCGAAATAATAACTTTGTAAAAGTGCTGAAGGTGCTCAGGCTGATTGCACCTGAGTGTCTCTTGGCTTCTACGGACTTTAATGTATTCACACCCCACCCGCTGCAAGCCTCCTCCTGGGAACTAGGAGAGAGCACCCGACACACTCTCTCCACGCACCGGCTCTGAAATCACAGGCGGATCCTAGTTCGCCGGCCAGTGGCAAGAGCAAGCTTGCAGCAGGGCGTGCAAAAATTAAAGTCTGTGGAAGGCGGGTGGCAGTCGGGCGCCAACAGCCTGAGCACCTCTGGCACTTTTACAAAGTTATTATTTCGGTAATAAAAGCGCCGAATTACATGTAAAATACGGTCCTCCCATCCCTTTGACATAAGAAGCAGCTTATTTAGGACACGCTACCAGTAATTTGGTGGTAGATGTCCTTTTATACTACATTTTTTACCTTTTTTTTTAACCTATAGAATTTTTAACCTTTCAGAAAGTCATTCTACTTTTTCATTATTATTTTACTATAAATGATTGTACTATTATAGTTTAGGTTATATGTATTATGTTTGTTTAAAAGAATATAATAGTCTTTTATGTTCTTTAAAGAAATCATTTGTCATTTGGGTATACACTTATACTACGTTGCGAGAGCAGGATATTTTCTGTAGTTGGTTAGTGGTCTGCCAAATTAAAGTTTATTCCTTCTCTAGTTTAAGGCTGCTTTGTATTTCCCTAATCAAACACTTGCTTTAGATTGTCTAGCTTGCCTTTGATTAACCTTTAACATTAACACATAATTTAACACAATGCCAAAATAACTCAAGCATGTCTATACTTCACTGCCAGTGATTTGAATGTCTAATATAACTGTCCCTACAAACAGGGATTGATTTATAGTCTCTCTCAGGCATAAGCCAATTTTCCAACCAGGCTAGTTGTTCCTTAAGGTTACCATAGTATACTAATTTACTACTATTTATTTCCGCCATCATCATCTGAGTGGGAAAGGCACGCTTGCCTCCTTTGACTAAAATACTCACAGCTCTATTATTCATGATGCATTCGTTTTTATTAATATTTCACCATGTAACAATGCAATTTTACAATTTCTTTAATTTCTCAAGTCAGCTTTTACAGATATGTCATTCCAGGTTTCTGATTTATGCATTATTTTGACCTCCCCTTCATTCTCTTCACAGGAGAACCCAACCTCTACCTGGATAAGATCAAAGTAACTCATGACCATAAATTACCAATTAAATGCCCTTGTTCGTTATTCTATTTTAACAGGTCAAAGCTTATTTGACTGGTTCAGAAATCTAACCTACCTAAAAATTCAAAGACAGAATATAGAAATAAAAAAAATTTGATCCTTTATCCATTTCTTCTATGGCTTAATGGTTTAATGTGTAAGTCAACTAACTTACATTACATAGCAGTTACATAGATATATAAAATATGTATATGAGAATTCTTCAGATTATTAGAATAACTTAAAGTCAAAATGATAACTAAGTAAATATATTCAATCTACTACACACAATAAGCATGCGTATGAATAACATAAAAGTAGATTTGCCAAATTAACATCATTCAAATCCCACAATGTTCCATTGCTACACACAAATCAGTATGAAGATCGAGGAAATCTGTCATTCAGAATATGACTAGAAATGTTGGGGATTATCAAAAGCCTATACATCAGGTCTCTGGCGAACAAGCCTTGCAATAGTCACAATTCCTGGCACATGGCCAGGGATTGTGACTATTTTCCCCCTTATGCCACGCAAGTGGGCCTTGAAGGATGTGGCGGAGGTAGCAGTGCTGGAGTTTATATCATGAGCTTGTGAGGCATGTGTCATTATGTGATAACTCCCACTCATTGTATCCTTGCAACATAAAACAAAAACTAAATCTAAAGAAATGTTGGTTTCTAAAGACAGAGTCAGAAAAAATTTGATAAATGTGTGAGACAGAATCCCAATTCCCCAATCCTTTACCATGGCAGGAAATTCAAACTATCCTATCCAAAGCTGAGTAGCCCACATAGAATAGAATCCTATAGGATAGGATAAATTGAATTTCCCGCCATGGTAGAGGATTGAATAAAAGAGTATGAGAAACAAACACATTTATGAATGGATTCAATGCTATTATTCATGGGGGCATAATGATATATACATTTATGGTCCTGACCCTATGCAAGGTTTTGAATATTGTGTATTTTTAACTGTTAATAGTGGAGTTTGTGTATAAATATAAAAATATGTATGGAGCATAAATAGGGATTGGGACTGGACATTAGCAATGCCCCGGAATAAGCCAAGTGTGGCAAAACCCAGGGTCGGGTAGTGATGTGAAGCTGGCGTCCCATTCTGATATTTTATATGCACATTTTTAAACGATTTGTTGTAAGTATATTTTTATACTGAATAAATCTTAATTGTCAAGAACTATCTGCTATCTGCGTGTAAATTTCTTCCAGCAATCTGTAATAACGGGTAGTGTGAACAAAGGAGGATAAAAAAATGCAGTGGTGGTCATCTGAATACTGGCTTTATCTACTCAGAGGATTTGTGAAATTGTACTGGAGGAGTGGTGACAATATTTGGATAAAAATTGGCTGATTTGTGGACTGGAAGGAAAGGGAAGCAGTTGAAGAAAAAAAATTCTGGAGCTCCGGTCAGAGTTACTTTTTATGCTTTGAATTTTGGACTCATGTTGGGTCGGTCCATGACTGTTTGTAGCTCCTACAGATAAGTGTGCAACACTTAGCTAGAAATATTGTATTTAGTGTACAGAATACAGTGCCCACATACAATGGGATTCATTGCCCCGACAGAGTGCACCATTTTTTTTTTGCTGCACCTTTAAGACAGGGTGTACAACACATTTTTGTTGGACTTTGCATTTTTCAATCAGCCACACCACAAAAAGGTCATGTGCGACATAAATGTGGTAGAGACACTACTTAAATAACTGTGCAATTTGCACCCAAAAAATATGCAAAGCCTGACAGAAAACTGACTCAAAGCCCTCAGTAAATGTGCCCCTTTGTGCCCCTATACTCATCTCTTCAGTGATATTTTGTGATGAAGAATCGGTATGGCACATTTTGTGTAGAGGAGCCAAAAAGCTAAAGAAATATGCAGACTTAGAGTAAATAAGATGCATTGTGAACATGTTAAAAACTTCTGATTCTGGCTATTGTGTAAGAATTTGGTTCGATTTCCATCATATTTTCCTTTACTACCCTTATAAAGCTACTGGCACAATAAAAAATCTTTTTGAATAAGATATTTTCTCTGAGAACCAGCAATTCCACCAGTTATTACCTGTACTGGTAATTTCATTATGTTTTTTGTTTTACTAAATAATGTATTATTTTGCTGTATATTTGTTATATACCCAAAACAACAGTGAAACTGCTTGTTTACTTTGTCGAGCAATCACTGCAGGCTGCCTTGAATTATCACGGCGCTTCATTCGCTTCTAAATTGAAGACCTTTTTAGAAAAATTTGAAGCAGTCATATAATTTTAAATCAGTCTCCACTGTACGCTTTGCAATTTAAAATTATAGAAGTACTTCAAATTTTTATAAGCCCTTGAATTTGAAAGTGATCAAGTTTCTGGGCATACTCAGTGCAAAGCAATTCAAAATTATAAGAGCTGTCAAACTTTTATGCAGGCACACCATACTAGAAAAGATTTGGGGTATGCTCATTGGATTGGTTTATAAATAATTTTTTTAAAATAATTTTTTTAAAAGAATTATTGCAGTATGTGGCAAACATTCTCCATTCTTATAGGATGAAAAGATGATAGATCGATCTACAAATTATGCAATATGATACCAATGATATAATTTGTATTTGTATAATGAATGGGCACAAAGAAGGACAGTGAGCCCTATAACTGAGCCCCCCAAATTATGCCTGTCCACTTACTGGTTTACCAGAGGCCAGTAAATGGGTATCATTCCCTCCTTACGCCAAAGTAAAAATAGGAAAAACAAAACAACACAGAAGAATCATCAACACTCCAGATCACAACAGAGATAGTAGTGCAGTACAGAGTAGGAAATACAGGAGAATAGTCCAAAAATGAAAGCCAAGATCAAAATACTGGAATAGAAAACAGAGTATCACAGGGAACAAAGCAGACAAAGAAAACCTTCAACCCGGAAAAGACCAAATTGAGGGCAAGATATTTATGTGCAGTCAGAAATTGCCCTAGATGATTGGGGCAGAGGTCCATCAGTGGGTTTACTATCACTGTTCCAGAACTGTGATGAAGAGAAGACGGGTGTTGCGTAAGCAATCAGAACAGCCCAGCAACTAAAACCATGTTCACACAACAAAAAAAGAGCAAGGCACAGATAAAATCAACTGTGCACTAAAATGAAAATTTATTCCAGGTCCAGATTTAAGGTGGCTTGAGTGTTTCAGTCACATATGGGGGGAAAAAATAGTCGCATGATGAGCCACAGGAATTGTGACTTTTTATGCCTTGTATGTCAAAAAAACTGGCATGATAAATTTAACCACAATGACAGCTTACCCTTTTCCTTCTTTGGTTAGCGACGGCCCAAACTTGAACGACACATATCGCCTCTTCCCAAATGTCCCTTTTATAGATGAGCAGACCTAACATGTTTATGATTTTATTTGTTCATTTATGTTTATATCAGTTCTAAGGAAAGGGGATTATTTTACATTTTTATGTTTTTTTAAAAATTATTTTTACTCTTTTTAAATTTTTAAAAATACTTTTAAGACCCCCAGGGTACCCTAACCCTTGGGGGTCTGATCGTTTCTACCATATACTGCAATTCTATAGTATTGAAGTATATTAAGTTTTTGCAAAGGATCTATAACGATGTACCTCCAGTACACTTTTATAGATCCTACCAAATGACAGGTCCTGGAGTCTCATACCCAGATTCCAGGCTGCCATGGTAAAGGATTGCTGCTACATTCCTATTGTTAAAGCCTTTAAAAGTTTTCTAATTTATGTGTTAAAAGACTGCATGGTTCACAGTATTGTGAGGTTATACATGAGAAATATATGATTAAGGTCCCATAGAAATATTACATGTCCAAGTACAACCTCTAACGAGTTCCATTAACAGTAAATCACATAAATTACAAAGCATTCATCTTTAAAATTAAAAAATTAACAGCAAACATACGATGTGGCCGCATTGTTACAGTTGATATATAAAAGAGTCAGGCTCAAATCTGAATAAAAGTAATTTTAATGGGCCATCTTTCTTTTTTAAATTGAATAGTGTAGTACAAATAGAAGCAAAGCCAATTACAGATTTATTTTTGTAAGTAATTATAGCAATGATTTTTTAATTAAACTTGGCCTTCTCCTGGCGAGTATCTAGAGGAATCTGTATTATTATCATTAAAAACTACAATATTCAAAAAAACAGACACATAAAAGACTACTACCAAAAGTTATGTGTGAATAAAGCTACTAATTAAGATAATAGAAACTGAGGGTCATTTGCCTGTCTAGTTTTCATCTTGTATAACAATATAATTGAATGTGTGACTGATTATTGAATATAGGCTCTTGTACTGTAATTTGGTATACAAGAGTAGCATTTTCAGTTGAATATCTTTAATATCTTTAATGCCACAGTGTTGGCTTTTGTGTTTTGTAAATTCCGTAACAGAAATAAATCATCAATGGTATCAATGCAAATGACAACATGTTTTCAAAAAGAATTACCCTTGGATGATAAAAGAGAAACTTTTTACCCTTTTTGTGCCAAATGGGAGCAGTTGGGCATGGAACAAAGCAAGCCAAGGCCTTGGCCAAAGAAATTTACCATAACCAGCGCCAAAAACTGTTACAGGTTATCAATGAAATCCGTACCAACTTGGACCTGGCAAAGATATCAATTATGAAGGGTAATTGCTATTCCTGAAGCTCTAGGAGGATAGGGGTCAGGTCTGGAACCATCTCCCACTCCCAGGCATTAACGTCCATGATCGGTGTTGGCACTGATTGTGGGCGTTAACTCTATAAATGTTAATGTTACTATTTAAATTCTCTAAGGAAAAGCCTTCTGTAAAGGGAAGGAAAGTATGGAGAGAGCTCACAGACCGAGCCCTCTCCATACGCGTTGGGTGTCAGTTGTATTACACGGCTGATATCTGCTGGTAACTGCCACAATAGGTTTGCCACCAATCTTGGAAGTTAAGCTGTGGCCAGTGCTGCATATGGACATAACCCTCGTTGATGGCTGATCAGCACCCCCCATGATTCATTCAAGAGCACTGATCAGTTACCAGCTGGATGCCTTTAAAAGGCTTACATAGCTGTCATTTGGAGACAAACTGTAAGATAGGAGCAGTATAGTCACAGAACCCCTAAGGTTTAAAGCATAAATGTAAAGTTATAGTGATTTTTACCAAATTATTATATGTGATTCCCCTTTGAAAACAAAAAGAACAACGATGATATTGTGTTGCTCACCCTTTTCTTTCCAAAGTTATGGCTTTTTGTGTTCTGAAAGTGTTTGACAAAAATCTTTCTCACCAGAGGTGAACTGGCCGGAGACAAATGTCTGTCAGTTTGTGCCCTTAAGCTGAGGCCAGTTAGCCTGCCCATAGATCCCATGATGCCTTGTGTTCTCTCTCAAAGTAATTTAGCATTAAATCCATTTAGTTTTCCATATGCCTTCACCAGCACACTGGGGGAACTGTCCATCAGGTTAGTAACCCTTGCTGGGCAGGGCTGAAATGCACGGAGCAGGGTGTGGCTCAGTTAATCCAAACACAAGCAGTAAGCCACAGTTCACATACAAATAAACGCCATCTATTCCACCAACTGTGGATAGTGCGACGTTTAGGCACGGACGTTACACTTACCTTGCATTTAGCCAGATTTAGTGAGTGAGTTGATGGAAAGTGACATCTTAGAGCTGAATCCAACAGCTCCTCCCCATGCCTTCTGAGGATTCAGAATGTAATGTCATGTGACCAGGGTGACATCATCTGAGGTTCTTTAGCTTCCTAACATTAGCAAACTGTACCTCATGTATGTATCTGATCACATGAAATCAAAGCATGTCTGAATGTACTTCTACTCTTCCTCATGCCTACATAGAAGAATGCTGTGATCCATGTGATCAGATATAGGCATGGGGTACATTTTTCTAATGTAACGAGGCTAAGATGACCTTAGATGATGTCACCCTGATCGCATGACATCACTTAATGAATGCTGAAAAGGTATGGGGAGGAGCTGCTGGATTTAGTTCAAGGAGGCTAAAATTGATTTTATGGGAATGTGAAGAAAACATTTTTTTATCTAAAAGTAGGGTGTCAGTAAATAGGGCTTTATGGGAATCTGCCACAAGCATTTGTGAAAAATGTTGTGACAGGTTCCCTTTAAGTTATGTGTAATAGATTGTGTTTAATCTGCTTGCACTATATGTATTGCATGATAAGCAGGTAGAACTAATAGAAATTGATGCTTATGTGTTTTTTTTTTATTTTGTTTTATTTTTGCACTTTTAAAGGCACCAATCCAGGCACCGTGACTGTTGTAATCTTTGTTATCCATTGCCATAAATAGCAAATATAGTATCATAATAGTATATTAGGCTGGAAAAAGACACAAGTCCATCAAGTCCAACCTTTAAGAATTAAATAAATGTTTTATCCCCATAACCCGAGATATTTTTTCTCTCCAGAAAGGCATCCAGGCCTCTCTTGAAGAGGTACATAGAGTCCGCCATAAGAAATTTTGTCTATGTTGATGGTAGAATCGCCTCTCCTCTAGGCGCAGAGGATGCCCCCGTGTCCTGGTGATAGTCCTTGGTATAAAAAGATCTTTGGAGAGATCCTTGTACTGTCCGTTCATGTATTTGTACATTGTAATGAGGTCTCCCCTCAGTCATCTTTTTTCTAAACTGAATAATCCCAAATTTTGTAATCTGTCATTGTGTTCTAGTCCCCCCCATTCCTCTAATAATCCTGGTTGCTCTCCTCTACACCCGTTCCAGCTCTACTATATCCTTTTTATACACTGGTGCCCAAAACTGTACACAATATTCCATGTGAGGTCTGACCAGGGATTTGTATATGGGCAAAACTATGTCTTTATCATGAGAATCTATTCCTCTCTTGATATATCCCATAATTTTATTTGCTTTAGCAGCAGCCGCCTTGCTCTGGTCACTAAAATTAAGTTTACCATCCACCAGAATCAGTCATTGACTGTTTAGAACATAATTATACTTTTTGTTTCCATGGCCCAAGAGCATAACTTTACATTTATCTACATTAAACCTCAGCAACCATTTCTCTGCCCACTCCTCAAGCTTCCACAAATCCCTCTGTAATGCTAAACTGTCGACCTCAGATTTATTACTTACAACAGGCTTGGTATCATCTGCAATTATTGAAAGCTTGACTGTGTAAACCCTCTCAAGGTCATTAATAAAAAAATTAAAAGAAGTGGCCCCATTACTGACCCCGTGGCACTCCACTGGAAAAGTCAAACCAATCTGGAATGTGCCATTAATGACGATCTTCTGTTTTCTATCACTAAGCAATTACTTACTCAAATACACCGATTTTCCCCTATTCCCAGCACGTCTCATTTTATATACCAACCTTTTATGGACACAGTGTCAAATGCCTTTGAATAGTCCAGAACATACAACATCCACAGCGTTCCCCAGATCCAGTCTTGAACTTACCTCTCGTAGAAAACCAATCAGATTAGTTGACAGGACCGATTTCTTTTTAAACCATGTGACGCTGGGGTATTTTTTAAGGTATATGTACAGGGATACTCCAGGAATAGCTGTGACATCATCTATTGTCAGTAGTGATGTAATGATAGGTCAGTGATGTTATTTATATAGAGGTCATTGTACAGGGAGGAGGAGGTGATAAGCTGTGACATCATCTATTGTTAGTAGTGATGTAATGAAGGGTTATTGTTAGGTCATTGTGTGGGATGGAGGAGTATATAAGCTATGACATTTTCTATTGTCAGTAGTGATGTAATGATAGGTCAGTGGTTTTATCTATTTAGCGTTTTTCTGCAAGGAGGGGGGAGGAGATAAGCAGTGACGTAATCTATTGTCAGTATTGATATAATAATGCCTCAGTTGTGTTACATACAGTATACAGAGGTCATGAGCTACGAAGTATGAGCTGTGACATCATCCATTGTTTTCTATAGAGGTGTTATCTTCTTTTGTAATCTCCTGATTTAAATAGTGCTGCAAATATATCCCCTGCAGAATAAGGTTGCGTCAATCTTTTATTAACCCTAATGGGAATTGCAGTATACAATAATTTTAATTCCTTATAGTTGGCGAAAAGGAATAATACAAAATAATTCATTAAAGATCCCTAATATGTTTTACATATAAACTGGGTTAAAAATTGCTAATTCTTTGGTGACCTCTTGCCTTTAAAAAAAGAAGTATTATTACTTCAAGAAGTATAAAATACTAAAATTACAGGTGAAGAAAATATATTCAAGAATATATTTTGGCAAGAATAGAAGATAAAAAGTAAGACCCGTATTTTTCTTACCATTCCTTTTATACTAAGGTATCTCTTTATTCACCTCTAGCACTCGGTACAACATTTGACGATAATATTTAATATTACAGTAGCAGCACAGATGGTCATCCTTACAATTTTCCTCTTCCACATGCTCCGGATCGTAAGAAGTGGGTCATCGTGCCATGTGCCATTTACCAATTATATTGTGAATGTCAGGCTAATGGTGACTACACTTAGAATAAGTGGGCACAGGATACTTAGTGCTCATCATCAATCTATGATGAACACAATTAAAAATGCTTAAACAAATGTTCAATTTCCATTGGATATATTGTTGCCATGTCATTGGGTGACCCTTTTACTCATGCTTAAATGATACAGAATATGCCTGGATCTCTTACTATTCTGGGTCTGGTGCAGAGTCAGCATTTTTTAGTGTCCTATGGTTAAATTACCTGCACAGATTTATTTTTATGTAATACATAAATCATTCTATCAGATGTATGGTGTGAAGCCACATACACAGAAAATGAACACGTTGAATAAAAATGCCAGCTAATAAGTCAGTATAGACAAATAGAAGCCAGTGAGCAGTGATTGATCTCTGGGATGATTTACGGGATGCATATATTTTTCCTTGCTAGCTTGACCTCCAGACAGGTAAATTAAACTGGGAATTCCATCATTCACAGAACTGAACCACATGGTACCAATGTGGGAGTAATATGATTTTTTTTTACATTAATTAATGACAATATATACTCGAGTATAAGCCTAGTTTTTCAGCACAAAAATGTGCTGAACATCCAAACTTCGCTTATACTCGAGTAAAAAATATAGGTTTTACCAGGTTTTTGTGGTAAAATTACGGGCCTTGGCTTATACTTGGGTCGGCTTATACTTGAGTATATATGGTTTTTTGATATGGGAGACTGTTCAACATCTGTAAATAGTTTCTATGTTCTCTCTGTGTTTGCGTGGGTTTCCTCTGGGTCCTCCGGTTTCCTTTCACACTCCAAAACATACTGGTAGGCTCATTAGATTGTGAGCCCCTTTGGGGACAGGGACCGATTTGGCAAGCTCTGTGTAGGGCTGCGTAATCTGTGTGCACTATATAAATAAAGGAATTATTATTACTATTTATCAACATTTTACAATATTTTATAATAAACCTTACAATGGAGATTTTGTGATAACAAATGCGAAAACAATTCCAAAGAGAAATACTGTAGCAGGAATAAATTGTAGCTGTAGAGCAAAATAATTTGTACAAGTGATAAGTGAAATGGACTTTTTTGATCCCAAAAAGTATCTACAGTTTTACTAGCATTCGATAACTACAGCTGGTAGTAACACTCATGCACATTTGATGATTTAAAGGGATTGACCCCAAAAACATCTAAAAAGACTACTATGGTTAGTACAATACCCTCAATAGGCTCACCTATGTAGTATTGTACTTACCTCAACAGCTAATTTAGGGGCATCCTATGATGGACTCCCAGCCCACTATTTATTGAATGCAGATGTCGTTGGAACACCCCTCCAACCAGTTACTTGGGAGTGATTTTCACAGAGGTGCGTTCAATGCATTGCCCACTGAGTCAATGATAGTCTGCAGGACAAAGGACATCACAAGAAGTCCTGAAAGTAACTAGTGGCAGGTCACATGATCCATGGCTTATCCGGTAAGAATAGGGCTTACTAGGGTGAAATGTGAACTATGAGTGACCTGGTTATTGTATTGTAATTAACCTGGTAAACTCTTATATGTGGCCAACCCCATTATAGGGGAACAAATGGAACAGATATGGGATTTCAGCCTAAAACAGAATATCCTTTTTTTTACATGTATTTCTCTTCTTTTAATTTATTTCTATTTAGAGAAAAGTAATGTCTCTCTATTCATGGAGTGAAATAAAGATTGTCTTAACCACTCACTTACCAAGCACTTTTCCATTCTTGTGTTTTCATTTTTACTCGCCTCTTTCCAAAAGTCATATGTTTTAAATTTTCTGTTAAAAGAATCCAATGATGGCTTGTTATCTACAGGGCAATTTGTATTTCCTGGTGGCACCATTTTATTATCTGTACTGGGAAGCTGGAAAAAAATTCCTACAATTCACTACAATTGGCAAAAAACAAAGTTGCACTATTGTCCTATGGGCTTTTGGTTTTACATCTTTTCTTGTGCAGTACAATTGACGTCTTCCTTTTATTCATTGGGTCAGTACAATAATGGAGATACCAAATTTATATAGTTTTGTTATGTCTTTATGCTTGTTGCAAATGTTGCAAAAAAAATTTACCTGTAATGCTATTTTTCAACTTTTCATACTTCGGTGTACAGAGCTGTATAATTTGTTTTTTGCAATATGAGATGATGTTTTTGTTGATACTATTTTGGGACCTATGTGAACCTTTATGCACTTTTTATTCAAATATTTATGGATGAAAAAATGGTGAAAAAGCAATTTTAACTTGTGGGCATTTTATTTCTACTACACCAAGTGCTGGCATGGGATAATCATTTTTATAATTTGATTGATTGGACATTTTGGGATGTGGGGATACCTACTATGTTTATGATTTTATTTATTTATTTTTATAAGGAAAATGGGTTGAATGGAATTTTATATTTTATATTTACTATCATTTCAGACCCCACAGGGTACTTTAACCTTGGAAAGAGTGTATTTCTGTATGCAGGTAATCCCCGGGATACATACAAGATAGGGTCCATAGGTTTGTTCTTAACTTGAATTTGTATGTAAGTCAAAACTGTATATTTTATAATTGTAGCTCCAGACAAAAATAAATTTCTGCCCCAGTGACAATTGGAGTTTCACAATTTTAAACTGTAATGGGACCAAGGATTATCAATAAAGCTTCATTACAGACACCTTACAGCTGATCATTGAAGCCTGGGACTATAATAACATCCAGAGAGCTTCACCAGAGGTCACAGTGGGCAGAGGGGTCCATCTGTAACTAGGGGTTGTCTGTAAGTCAGGTGTCCTTAAGTAGGGGACCGCTTTTATTGTTAATAAACCTCTGATCTGTAACCTGCAACCAACAGACTGTTGCAGATCAAGCTGCATGGCAGGCCTGGGAGTCTCTAAAAGACTCTTAGCTGTCATGACAGCAGATCAATGTCCCCTGATTATGTCACAGAGAGCACCCATATGTTGGCTCGCATATGTTGCTATTGTTTAGGGTCCGCAGTCTGTTTTGACAATAATACAGCTAATACCTTGCCCGTTTGTAGGGGGCTCCATACAGCCCTTACCCGAATATGATGTATATAGTCATAAGGGGGCTCCATACAGCCCTTACCCCAATATGATGTATATAGTCATAAGGCAGAAAGAAGGAACTAATTAAAAAACATAAAAAATAATAAAAAGTCAAAGTACCATGTAATAACTGCAATTCCAGAACTTCACTTTCCATCGAACACAGAAAATGGAGTCCCTATTCAGTTAAAAAACTTATATGCAAAGGTAAAATTCTCTACCAGCTCTAAATATGACTATTTCTATTTTAGATAAGCCGGAACGCATGTTCTGAAAGTTCATTTTGCATTCTACAGGTTATTGCGGCAGTCCTTGGACAAAACTTAATTTGAAATGGCTCAACTCTAAGGAGGTAAAAGAAAAACTTAAAAGAGAACCTTTGACAGCCTTTCCATGCAGTTAGCGTTTTGTGTCTGCTCAAACGCCTCACTAGAAGTGATAAATGAGTATTTTTTGATATGTCCTTTTTTTTCCTGACAGCTACAGTTCTGGCCAGAGGGCCATAACAGACTTTAAGCTTTTGCACAAAATGAGTTAAACACACCGCATCTGATATTTTTTTAAAGAAAAGAAGCCTAGGAAATAAGTGTAGAAATGAGTTATCAAGCTATGCTCCTGGGTACACAACTCGGAGAGCAGATGTCAGTCGAGTAAAGTCTGATATTGAACATGCCTACTTTAAATCCGAGCGGATGAAATCCGAAGCTCTTTCCTTGGTATTTAATACCACTTTATGAGGTGCCATCTTATAAAGACAATACTCACATTATGTGGAATGCATATGACATATTTCCCGAAAACGACAGTAATATTTGTAATTATGGTTTTCTAAACCTCTACTTTGTCTGTTTCGTGTCTCTACAGCTCTTATAGATGACTTTTGGACAGACGTTAAATACAGATGGATAGGTTTTGCGGGGCAACAATGTCTTACTTGTGGGTTATTTTTCTAGGAGGTTCTACTCATTTTACCCAAATTTAAGCATTAGCTAATTTGAAAACCATAAAGTCTTTGTATGTCTTCCCTCTGCTAAGTAAGAAATACCAATATTTCTCCCATTAAACTATATTTTATAATTTTATATTTAGTTAATCAGCATTAACACACTACAGGTATAACTATTGGACAGGTCAAGGTTAGAAATGCTTTAGTCAATGGCGTAAACTTTGATCAACTGAGAAAATTGGGCCCTGCAGAAAAAAACTTGGAATTAGGCCCTATCACATCATTGGCATTGATGTCACAGTACAGGGATATAACACACTGTGATGTCACAGTACAGGGATAATACACACAGGGGGTCATTTACTAAGGGCCGTGATTCGCTTTTTCTCGGCGTGTTACCCGAATATTTCCGATTTGCGCCAATTTTGCATTTTGGCGCACGCGATCGGATTTTGGCGCATCGGCGCTGGCATGCACGCAACGGAAATCGGGGGGCGTGGCCGACCGAAAACCCGACAGATTCGGAAAAAACGCCGCATTTAAAAAACCGAAAGTGTCGCGGAGCTTGCACTTACCTTCATCCAGGATAGGCCGGTGTATTTGAGTGCGTTCCGATGCTCTTCAGTGCAGCAGCGCCACCTGGTGTACGTCGGAGGAACTACCTTAGTGAATCCCGGCCGGACCCGAATCCACCGCAGAGAATGCGCCGCTGGATCGCGAATGGACCGGGTAAGTAAATCTGCCCCACAGTGATATCACTGTACATGGATAACTGTACAAGATATCACAGTTCAGGACAACGTACACAGGGATAATACACACTGTGATGTCACAGCACAGGGATAATACACACAGTGATGTCACAGTGCAGGGATAATAAACACAGTGATGTCACAGTACATGGATAATGCACACAGTGATGTCACGGTACATGGATAGCAGTATGTGATATCACAGTTCAGGACAACGTACACAGGGATAAAACACACAGTGATGACACAGTACAGCAAATACGTCAAAGGATGTCACAGTAGAGGGATAATAAGGGCAGTGATGCCACAGCACTGAGGTTATGTACATATTAATGTCATAGAATGGTAACAACAGCCACAGTTATGACACAGTGCAGGAATAACAGAGTGTTGTTATAGGTACCGGTAGTTGGGTGTCTGATACTGTGGTCAGCACCTCAGACAACAGTTTTGTTGCCCTTTTTATTTTCTCTGTATTTGTATGATTTTACATATAATTCAGATAATTGTCACTCCTTAGACAACACTTTTGTGGTGGGTAACAATACTGGTGATGATCATCTATTAATATTGGGTAATAGATGATTTTTTGACTTGGAGTTATACTAATGCTCTGATTTTGATTGTGAATAAAACTAAAGAGATGGTTGTGAATTTGTAGAATGACAAACCTGTTTTTTATAAATGGATCTGAAGTAGCGAAGGTTGTGACATACAAATAGATATATTCTGATTGCTAAGGTCGGCCAGGACGGATTCTTCTTATGAATTGCTTCTCCTGTCTGCTCGATGAAGTGTGATCTCTGCCCCCCCCCCCCACATTACAAGACAAGCTTCCACACAGACACTTCCTGCCAGTTAGCAGCAGACTTACTCTACAAAGTACTTTATCTTTATTGCAGGGCAATAGATTATATGCATTATATAATCCATTATATGCATTTAATGATCTCGTCATCTTTCATCTCTGATCTGTCTTATCTCTCTTTTTATGTGTCCATGGGCAACTGGGTATTGGCAATAGCAGGAGCAGACCTGCATGCTTGAGACGTGACAACTTGTTATGGGCACGGGAACTGCAGGAACTCAAAGTCTCGTACACCCTTGATCAGACCTGACCACCAGTAAAAACAAGATACCAGTGCAACAGATCTCTGCAGTCCAGTGTGCCCAGGGAAATGAGAGCAATGACCCCAAATTAGCATCCTCTTCCAAAGAGCTGGTCGGACATAGGTCTTGCCAGGAGGAAGCTGCCGTAGATCCACAGGAGCGGCAACAACCAGTTGTTCAGGTGGAACAATATGTTGAGGAGCTATTTCTTCCCCAATGACATCTGAGGCATGAGAGAGGGCATTGGTCTTGACATTCTTCTATTCTGGACGGTAATGTATCAAGAAGTTAAAGCAGGAGAATAGAGCCTGTTGTGGACGTGCCTGTTGTGGATCGAGATGCGGAGCAGTGTGGATATATGGGAGATTATTGTGATCTGTGTAGATATAGACCGGATAACAAGCTCCTTCCAGAAGATAACACCCCTCTTCCAAAGCAAGCTTTATGGCCAGAATCTCCCAATCACCTATGGAGTAATTCCTCTCTGCGGCTGAGAAGGTTTTAGAGAAGAAGCAGCATGTGAGAGTTCAACCCTTATGCCTTTCCTGGGTGAGAACGGCTCCAGCACCAACCAAGGAAGTGTCAACCTCTAGCCGGAATGGTTTATCAGTATCAGGCTGGGTGAGAATGGAAGCAAAGGCAAAGGCAGACTTCAGCTTGGAGAAAGCATCTTCAGCTGCCGGAGGCAGGAGTTGAGGATAAGCGGTTTTCTTGGTCAGCAGCACAATGGGAGACACGAGGGAGGAAAAATGCGGTATTAACTGTCGGTAGTAATTAGCAAAGCCCAGGAGTCTCTGGATAGCAGAGTCCTACTGGGCAAGGCCACCAAAGTACCGCAGACAACTTTGTGGGATCCATCTGTAGACCCTTGTCAGAGATGATGTACCCGAGGAATGGAAGACTCTTTTGGTGGAACTGGCACTTCTCAAGCTTGGTATATAGGCGATTGGCCTAGATTCAAGGTCTGTTGAGAGAACCAGGATATCATCCAAGTAGACCACAACACAGGTATAATGCAAGTCTCTGACATTGACAAACTCTTTAAATACGGCAGGTGCATTACAGCATCCACGGGGCATGACCAAATACTTGAAATGCCCATCACAAGTATTGAAGACCTCCATTCATCACCTTCTCGGATGTGGATAAGATTATATGCCCCCCATAGGCCCAATTTAGTGAAGACACCAGATGGAGGCACACAGATGCGCCTGCGACCCAGGACATGGGTCGCAGGAGCACCGTGACAGGTTGGAACTAAAACAGTAATAAAGCTGCGTAAAATTGTAATGTAAAGGGTTAAAAATGATCTTTATTGTGTAAACATCACTAGGGGGGTTATAATTTGAGAACTTTCATTTACAACCAAACTCCTTTGAATAGATATTGACTGGGTGGTTAGCTGTCTACATGCTTTCTCAACAAATCTTTGTAAGCATAGCCTTTGTGTCTTTTATTTGGATTAGTTTGTTACATTGTTAAAATGTCAAAATATTTCAGTACATTTAATCCCATTATTTTTAGAAAAAATGTGTTATATGTAACAATTATTCAACTATTAATAATAAATCTAATTAAACCAAGGTTTGTACACTGTCATACACAGGACAGTTTCTTGGCAATTTGGCCAACAGGACCAGTTTCAACATAGCTCCCCCATCACATCATGATTATAAAATGTATAATCTATGGAACGTCCTAGTATACATTTCATCTGCTGCACAAACTCATTATATACACCACTGGTGCTATAGTTTCTCATAATACACATGTCAGATACCTCAGAGGCTACAGAATTTCTTGCTTCCTCCTTCTGCGACCACTATAAAGGCATGGCCTAAAACATTTTATGCTGGATTAGTGAGGAAACAATCGAGATGCAATCGATGTAACAATTATATCCCTTTTATTTCTAGGAAAAAACTGAAAATAAGTCCCCTTTGTGCATATACTGCTGTCTTTTACCCACAGCATATATAACCTTGTTTACACAAAATATAAGAATTAAAATACATGTATGTACTGTACAATTATAGGCTCTATAATACACTCATGTACACTCAGTTTTCAGTGGGCACACACACATACATACATATGCACACACAAATAGTGCACACATATGCATACTTACCTACATATCAATGCTGCAGACACACGTTTATACACATACACACTAATCCTGCACACACATACATACTGTACATACCTACATATCAATGCTGCAGACACGCGTTTATACACACACACACACACTAATATTTCACACACATACATACATACATACCTACATATCACTGCTGCACACATATACATACATACATAAATACATACATTCATATGCACATCCAAATACTGAACACACACATTTATACATATATACATACATACCTACAGCATTGGTAAGTGTAAGACAAAGTGTAACAAGCAGTGGTTTACTGTGAACCCACTGTGCTATCTAACTGCTTTGACTTTGGGCCACACATTAAGGGCGTTATCCGGTATTCACTCTTTTACCCTTATACAATGATCTGGACTTCCCTGTCGAGAGATCGCGAGGCCGCTACCTTTTGTGGTGGTCCCAGTACAGATAGCAGATGGCCCAGCAGGCACAGGGACACTTGTATCAGACAGAGGGGTAGTCAAAGTCAGTCCGCAGTCAAAGTAGGCGGCATACAATCAGAGTCAGGAACAGGCAGAAGGTTGTGGCGGGCAGCACAGGAGCAGGAAACAAGCTGGGATTGGATACTACAGAGCACAGAACAGGAACGGAGTCAGAGAACAGGCCTGGGTCACACTCAGGTAGACAAATCGAAACAAACCCACCAAACCCCAAACAAACAGACTCACAACTTAGACTCACTATTTAGATACTAGTGTACTGCATAAATTCAATACTCTAGTCAACTCTAGACAAAATCACATAAGTAACATCATCCTGAAACTAACAGTGACAGTGAACCACAAGCTATTAAGTACAAACTTCAATATATAAGTCTAATAATGTCAAGCTCTAAATTATGGAAAAATTATCAGTGTAGGATATCCACACCTGGTAGAGCTGAATAAATGCTGAGGACCCACCCACAGAGGACTCCTCACATCACGATAGATTGGTTTAGTAAGTAATATATTTAGAACCTCAGGGGGTCAAAGGGTTGTGGTAGTAAAACACGGTCATAATGGTTGCCAGCCTTGGAGGTCCGCTAAATATTGTAAAACTAGACTTATAGCATATTTGTGACTGTGTTGTTTAGCTATATAGAATTAACCACTAAAATAAAAAACGTAGCTGCCCCAACGTTTTGGAACGTAATTTTGCAATCCAGCAGCTATTATTACGTCTCTTTTTTTAAGTAATATCCTTCATTTAATCCTTTATGACAGAAGTCGACACACACTACCACTGTAATCATAAGCATAAAAACGCACATGCACAGAAGCTTCAAGGCCGGATATGTTAAATAATTAAATAACCATTGCTAAACTTAAGTATAAAAGTGCCCTTGACAATTTTTCACAGTGTTGCATTTTGCTAAAATATTTAGCAATCTCATTAAGAAGACGCCTTTATTTTGTATGTAAGTCGCTCTTCAGCAACAAATGAAAAGCAATCATTTGCATATGAGTCCATAACACTCATATATATCACTAAACCACCAATCACATTTCATCTCTGGATCCTCAACACCTATGTTCTGCAGATTAGTCATTTCAATTTTAACCCTATGTTGTCTATGTTAATGTCACCAATATGTCAAAAACATAGAAAAATGGTAATGAGTCGGGGCTCTGAGAGTGTGGGGTGTGAGCTTTCTGCAAGCAGGTGAGACACTGGGGCACATTTACTAAGGGTCCGTCGGCCGCATTACCGTCCGGTTTCCCGAATTTTTCCGTTTTGCGCTGAATTCCCCCGGCGACACAAATCGTTGGGCGTGGCCGTCAGACAACCCGACTGATTCGGACAAACCGCGGAAATTAAAAATCAAATTGTGTCGCAAGATCAGCACTCACATACACCGGGAAGAAGAAGGGGAACTCTGGCAGACCTCAGTGGGGAAGCGACACATGCAGGAAATTGGATGCACAATCTTGTGAATCACGGCAGCTCCGAATCCTCGTCAGACATTCCGGATCGGTGGCGTCAACGGGACAAGTGAGTAAATGTGCCCCTATGTGCGTGCATAAACAAGGGTTCTGAGAGGTGCTCAAGTGAAGTAAGCCTAAGCGCCTCCGGCTATTCTGCATATTTTTAAAAACCTGTACTTTATCATTGAAAAAAATAAGAAATGCCAAGTAATCCATGCAACAGTGACGTGCATATGTATAGTCATCTTTGAATCACCAAACCAAAGAATTTGAGTAATTTAATGTTTTTGCCTACTATTAAAGGGGTATTCACACTTCAGCAAATTAATGTTTTGGTTTGTATGATGAAAAATAATAAAATTTTCCAGTATACTTTCTGTATCAATTCCTCAGTTTTCTAGATCTCTGCTTGCTGTCATTCTACTGGAAGCCTCTATGTTTACTTCCAGTGGATAGAAATCTGTCCATAGTAACACAGGTGCACGGCTCGTTATATCATAGAGAGTAATCAGAACTGTGTGATATAACGAGCCGTGCACCTGTGTGACCATGGTCAGATTTCTGGGAGTAAACATAGAAGCTTTCTATAGAATGACAGCAAGCAGAGATCTAGAAAACTGGGGGGAATTTATACAGAAAGTATCAAGTATTGGAAATGATAACTGTTCATTATTCAAACAATACAATTACTTGTTGACATGGGACTACCCCTTTAAGCATTGCTCAGTCAGAATGGGTTAAAAAAGGCATTAGTGCTACTCTCAATGATACTTTACTGCTTCGATTCCTATCATACATGTCCCAATCAGTCTCTGTTTTCAGTCTTGAGGCACAGGAAATGCCTCACGAATCACTTGCTAAAATAAGTAATAACTGCGATTGGCTAATAAGATATTTCCTGTATTTATAAAAATGGATGTGTAAGTATAAACTAGTAAGGGACACGGCAGTGTCCCCATGAAGCAAAAGGACATCAGTGTTTCCTGTGTTTCAAACCAGTCCCACATAATTTTAAAGTAAACAAAAAATGAGCAGGCACTACCAAGCTACAAAAATGATGCAACATCCACGAATCCCAATAGCTAATCCAGGAAACCAAAACAAGAAAAAAGTTGGATGCGTACACAGGATCAATTAATCCAACAAATTTTTATTAATACATAGAGAGACAATATATATCACAGGACAAAAAAGATTAAAAACACTTAAAAGTACACCCTATAGATGTATGAAAGCTACCAAGGGCAGTAATGCCCTGAACTGCCTATCTCAATCAACAGATTGCACAAGTATACAAATGGTAATGTCAAAATATCAAAATCCACATCAAACCATATAGCTGCCTAGATGTTGTTAAAGTGATCTGTGCAAAAAAGTGCATGAACTAAAGTGTCCTAGAGCCTACTCATACTATACCCATAGTAGAACAAATGGTGCCAGGTAGCGGGGGATGAGAAAGGCAGGCAAGTCAGGTGGATAGGGAGTGGAGCGAGCCCCACGCGTATCGTCACCAATCCGGTGACTTCCTCAGGGGTAAGTGGTTGTATGAAGACAATGACCTGTTTATATGCAGAGAAGTCCTGTGATATATATTGTCTCTCTATGTATTAATAAAAATTTGTTGGATTAATTGATCCTGTGTACGCATCCAACAAATTTTAAAGTGTCACTAAACCTTTTACAAAATTTTATAAATCAATCTTGTACATATGGGGGCACATTTACTTACCTGCCCCGTTGATGCCACCGATCCGGAATGTCCGACGAGGATTCGGGTCTGCTGTGATTCACCAAGATCGTGCGTCCAATTTCCTGCATGTGTATGAACTAAAAAAGTGTGTGGGCACTTCCAGAAAATGGCCTCGGCTTTGTTTGCAGTTAGACCAAAGTTATTTTTATTCTTTGCATATATGTTTAAAAAGGTAAAAATAGTGATATTCAAGGACATGAAAACCATCAAAGATACCGATGGTAGGTTTAGACCCAGGATTGACCTGGAGATGATCCCAGATTACAGTTAAATGATACTTTTACATTAAGATTACATGCATTTATAAACATCGGTATATACAGAGTTTAAAATATGAACAAATTAAGGTTAAAAATTCATAAAATAAAAAATAAATGTTCGTGTGAACAATGTTCATGTGAGAAGTGCCCAGGAGGTTTTTCTTGCTGACAGAAAATAGGGCCCTATATCTGCAGCATAAGATTACATCACAGTTGGTTGCATGCTGTATTGAACCCTCTATAGTTTTTTATATCAAGGTTTTGTAAAGATGGGCACTCATGGTTTGATGGGACAAGATTGTAGTCACAGCTCTGTCTGGTTGCAGATTTTTTCTTGTGTGTAGATATCGCCGTGTTTCATCCGGTATCAAGCCGTGTGGTCGGCTTCAATGTTGCCTGCGTTTAGTGGGTTTTGAACAACGGCGTTCTTTTCAGTGGTGTTAGCGTTCACGGGCTCTGGAGAAGCTGTGTCCGGAAACGCCGTCGGACAGCCTGACGTCTCACTGCGGGATTTCTCTTCCGTACGGCCCGGATTGGACAATCTGGCTCCACAACGAATGTACCACACAGGTGGTATTTTCCTTTTGTTTGTCTTTGGTTTACTACACAGAAAGTTGGTGAGTGCGTTTCTTTTGTGAATAGGGTTCAGTGGTTCAAATGTTGCAACTCTTTGTCAGACGCGTTTTGAAGCAAGAAGCTTCTTCCTCAGTGGCTCATGAAAGCCGCATATCTGTAATTCTATAAGAGCCATACAATATGTGAGATCTGGGGAAAATAATCCTCCACACACTTCTTATGGTAAATCTAGTTATAATATGATGATTAAATAACCTGATATTCTTATAATTCCAAATACAAAGTTTTTCAAAATAAGTGTCTAATTGATGATGTTGTACAAGTAGTTAACGAGTAGATGAAAAAAATTAATTATACATAAAATCATAAAATCAGTACAACATCTTACTACATGTATTTGCAGAGTGGCATGGATCTGGCACTGGGTACAGTGCTACTGCACTTTCCAAACATGCGCTGCTACGTGAGTGCCTGTGCTGAGTTACATAACAGGGAATCCCACCTAGTCGTACATTCAGTGCGTAACACCTGCGTTCCAGGCATGATGTGTTATTCTCACGTGAATGTATCCTTAATCAGATTTCTGTTCTGTATCCTGATGTTCTGTGCAACTCCTTAAATCATTTGTCGTCTTATCTATATGAGATGGATGGACCTCAGAAGGCTTTTAGATTCACTGCTCAATACAGGAGAAAGAGCAGTGACAAGGTACAGAGAATCTGCATATCTTAAAAGTATATTACAATGCTCACTATTATCTGCTCTATTCATTTCTGAAATAAGAAAAAAAAATAGCTTCAAAGGTTAAGTTGTTTTAGGTTTAATTTTTCTACCCATAAAACTCCTCTTCCAAGTGAAGTGCGTCCATAACTGCAACAATCCATTTGTGCTATGAGGTCTCATATCAAGGTTCAGAATAATAAGAGTACTCATGTCCTGACAACAACCTCATCTCAATTCTCAAATTCAAGAAACCTTGTTTGAGCTACATTTTTTTTCCAATTTGGACCTGTAGCAACGCCGAAAGTAGTTAATCCAAAAATTATAAAAATTGCTTGTTATTTATTACAATAGCCAACATGTTTAGCCAATAAACACGATCCCCTGTATTACAAATACAAGCCTTTTTATTACAATGTTAAACCATTAAGAGACATGTAATATCTTAACATCTTGTGTCTTCAGGAACAATAATTATTGATGCAAGTTGAATACATGAAAGATCAGCATTGCTTACACTTAAACAGCTTAAGGGCCCATTTTGGCACTCAACTAACTGTGCTCTAAAACGAGACTGCTAATTGGCATTCTAATTTTAATTCCCAGACACATTGAGGTGTGAAACCAAGGAATTTTTAAAGTTATTATGTAAGGCATCGTAAAAATAAAACCTTTAGTCGCATGAAATTACAGCTATAGAAAGGTGATAAGAATTCACTCACAAGTCTCCAAATGAATCAAAAAGTGTCCATCAGCAACCTGAATATAACTGCCATAATACTAATTATATATCTATGGAGTATAATATCTTCTGTTCAGGACACTGTTTGGTTCAACTGCCTTTAAAAAAACTGTTGTAGAGCCTCATAGAAAATTAAAAACAAAAAAGAGGCTGTAAATTTTAACCATGTGGGAGAGATGCTTCATATAGTTAAACCTTGGTAGCTGTTTCACCCACCAACGTTTTCTCCTAACCATTTTGCTCTCTAGATACCTCTAAAAGGACCAACCAAGACTCTCCAATGTACCGACAGCTGGTCCAAGACTCTATCTTGAGACTGTGTGGCCTAAAGGCTTTGGATCTGAAGATTGAGGGTTCAACCCCTTTCATGGTTTAAGATCCCTTACAATGGTTCATATGCACTTGTATGTAGTAATAGTACACAAAGATGAAGAATGTAGATGTAAAAAAATTAAGTCAATTTTAGAGATGAGCGAACATGCTCGTCCGAGCTTGATGCTCGTTCGAGCATTAGCGTACTCGAAACTGCTCGTTGCTCGGACGAATACTTCGCCCGCTCGAGAAAATGGCAGCTCCCGCCGTTTTGCTTTTTGGCGGCCAGAAACAGAGCCAATCACAAGCCAGGAGACTCTGCACTCCACCCAGCATGACGTGGTACCCTTACACGTCGATAGCAGTGGTTGGCTGGCCAGATCAGGTGACCCTGGGATAGACTAGCCGCTGCCCGCGCTGCTCGGATCATTCTGTGTCTGGATGCCGCTAGGGAGAGAGCTGCTGCTGGTCAGGGAGGGGGTGGAAACGTTAGGGTGGTTCTATTGCTTACTTTCGTAGGAAGTGATTGCTTCCAAGAACCCACAGCCCTTCGTCGGGCTAAAATAAACGTTCTACTTTTTTTTATTTTTTTATTTGGCATCGTAGTACCATTTTGTGAGGAATTAGCAGGGGACTTCTACCGTTGTGTTTTCAGCTCTTATGCGCACCATATCCACCTCAAACACCCAATGGAGAAACTTTAGTAGGGTTGGATTTCATTAGGCACAGTCCTGCCATTTTTCCCTTTTTTATTTTACGTTTATTTGTTGTAATAACTCAGTGTCATCTCATCTGGCATCGTAGTGTGCTTTCATAACTTGGCTAGAAAATAGCCTAGGAGAATCCAAACGGCTTACGCCACAGTGCGTATATATTTGATTTCGGTTGATCTGCTGTTGGCTGTACGTGCTGCAGTGCATCTAACTAGCCAATTGTGAGCCTTTGTAGTGGACTTGCGACCGCTTGGTGTTTTGCGCTTATGACGCACATAGCCCTTGCAAATACCCGAAGTGGTAAAATTTAGTAGGGTTGTTTCAATTAGCACAGTCTAGCCATTGTCCTTTTTATTTTAAGTTTATTTTGTTGAATAACTCGCGTCATCTCTCCTGGCATAGTAGTGTGCTTTCCATACTTGGCTAGAAAATGCCATAGGAGAATCCAACTGCTTACCCTACAGTAGCGTTATATATTTTGATTTCTGGTGTGATCTGCTGGTGGCTATACTTGCTGGGCAGGTGCATCTCTAGCCAATTGTGAGCAATTTTATGGACTTGCGACCGCTGGTGTTTTGCGCTTAGTGACGCACAATCCATTGCAAAGACGAATGGAAATGTGAGGGGTTGATTTCATTAGGCACAGTCTGCCATTTTGTCCTTTTTTATTTTACGTTATTTTGTTTAATAACTCAGCGTCATTCCTCGGCATAGTAGTGTGCTTTCCATACTTGGCTAGAAAATAGCCATAGTAGATCCAAACGGCTTACACCTCCAGTAGCGTGTATATATTTTGATTTCTGGTTGATCGCTGGTGGCTGTACTTGCTTGCAGTGCATCACTAGCCCAATTTGAGCATTTGTGTGAGACTTGCGACCGCTGTGTTGTGCGCAGTGACGCACATATCCCATTGCAAAGACCGATGGGAAAATTAGTAGGGGTGGATTTCAATTAGGCAACAGTCTGCCATTTTGTCCTTTTTATTTTAAACGTTTATTTTGTTTAACTAACTCATCGTCATCTCATCTGCTCATAGTAGTGTGCTTCCATACTTGGCTCGAGAAATACCCATAGAAATCCAAAACGTCGCTACGCCTACATAGCTTATTAGTTTTGATTCTGGTTGATCGGCTGGTGGCTGTACTTCTGCAGTGCATCTACTAGCCAAGTTGAGCTTTTAGTTGAGACTGGCGACCGCTGGTTTTGCGCTTAGACCACATGCCCATTCAAAGACCGCAAGTGGGAAAATTTGTATGGGGGTGGATTTCAATTAGGCTCAGTCTGCCATGTTGTCCTTTTTTTATTTTACGTTATATTTTGTTAATCACTCAGCGTCATCGGCATAGTAGTGTGCTTTCATACTTTGCTAGAATGCCATAGGCGAATCCAAACGGCTTACGCCTACAGTAGCGTTATATTTTGATTTCTGGTTGATCTGCTGGGGCTGTACTTGCTGCAGTGCAACTACTACCAATTGTGAGCATTGTAGTGAGACTTGCGACCGCTGTGTTTTTGCGCTTATGACGCACATATCCATTGCAAAGACCGACGAGTGGGAAAATTATAGTAGGGGTTGTCTTTCAATTGCGCTTCCTGCATTTGCCTTTTTATATTTACGTTTTATTTTGGTTTATAACTCAGCGTCATCTCATCTGGCAATAGTAGTGTGCTTTCCATACTGTGGCTGAAAATAGCCATAGATAATCCAACGGCTTCCGCCTACATAGCGTTACTATATTTGATTTCTGGTTGATCTGCTGGTGGCTGTACTTTTGCTGCAGTGCATCTACTAGCCAATTGTTGAGCAATTTTGTAGTATAGACTTTGCGACCCGCTGGTGTTTGCGCGTAGGTGACGCCATATCCATTGCAAGACCGAAGGGGAAATTTAGTAGGGGTTGGATTCAATTAGGCACAGTCTGCCATTTGTCCTTTTTTATTTTACGTTTATTTTGTTTAAACTCAGCGTCATCTCATCTGGCATGAGTAATGTGCTTTCATACTTGCTAGAAAATCACCATATTAAATCCAAACGGCTTACGCCTACAGTCAGCGTTATCTATATTGATTCTTTCTGGTTGGATCTGCTGGTGCTTGTACTTCTGCAGTGCATCTACTAGCCAATTGTGAGCAATTTGTAGTGAGACTTTCGACCGCTGTGTGTTGTTTGCGCTTAGTGACGCACTACTCCATTGCAAAGACCAATTGGGAAAATTTAGTAGGGGTTTGGATTTCAATTAGGCACAAGTCTGCCATTTGTTCCTTTTTTATTTTACGTGTTTTGTGTTTATACCAGCGTCATCTAATCTGGCATAGTAGTGTGCTTTCATACTTGAGCTAGAAAATCGACCATAGAGAGAATCCAAACGCTTACGCTACAGTAGCGTTTATATTTGATTTCTGGTTGATCGCTTGGTGGCTGTACTGCTGCAGTGCATCTACTACCATTGTGAGCAATTGTAGTGAGACTTGCAACCGCTGGTGTTTTGCCGCTTATGACGCCCATATCCATTGTCAAAGACGAAGTGGGAACATTTATTAGTTGGGGTTGGATTTCAATTAGGCACATTCTGCCAGTTGTCCTTTTTATTTTGACGTTATTTGTTGTTATAACTCAGTTCATCTCATTGGCATAGTATTTGCTTTCATACATTGGCTAAAAATAGCCATAGCAATAGGATAGCATTGTTTGGTTTTAAAAACTAAAAACACAAAAAAAACAAAAAAAAAAAAACAAGGTAAAAAAAAAATTAAAGCTAATAACTCTCATTTTTAAAATGTTTACCCGATGTGCTAGGGGTAGAGCGACGGGCGGGGATCGTGGCGTCCAACTACTGTCAGGGGTCAGAGGCCGTGGTCCGGCCGGGGTTGAGACCACCACCTGCTTATAGGGAGTCAGTGACGCCGCAGGCTACACTCCCTAGGTTCATGTCTGAAGTTCTGGACGCGTGGTATGAACTGTTGGAGGCCAGAACGTGCGAACAGTGATGTCGTGATTGCTGCAATGCTTCAGCAATTTGTCCACCAGTCAGTCTTCCACGCAGTCCACCCCATGTCACCCGACATCGCCACTCCCAGCCCTGCTACCTCAGCGCCTCCTCCCCCCAGTCTGTGTGCCCCCTCCAGGAAAATTTGGCATTTGAAACGCATACTCTGAGGAACTGTTTTCTGGACCCTTCCCACAGTCCAATTATTTGTCGGGTTGCTGCGTGAGCAATTTTTCCGCTGCACCCCGGTTTTCCACCAGTCACATGTCTGTGGGTGATGAGGACCTTCTTGACGTAGTGGAAGGTGTGTAAAGATGTGTGTCCGACGATGGGAGACCGGTTTGTCGACAGTGGGGCAAGTGTGTCAGGAGGGAATCCGAGGGGGAGGCAGTACTGAGGGATCGGAGATGAGAGGTGACAGACCCAAGCTGGGTTGAGAGGCCGGGTGAACACCAGTGCTTCTGAGACGAGGAGAGTCCCTCGACCAGACAGGTTGAAGGGCAGTGGTGTGCCGACTGGATAGCAGGGCCAAGCTGGTGCATCAGTCGCCAAATTTGTCAACTAGTGAAGCTCCCGTGGTGAGTGGCCGGCGGCGAGGGCTAGATCTCAGAAGTCTGGATGGTTCTTAAGGAAACACCGGAATGACCGACGGACTGTGGTGTGCACATTCCAAACCAGGCTCAGCAGGTGTTCACCCCTACTACTTAACTACCCAGTATCGCTCGGCATATGAATGCTAAACACCCACTCGTGGCAACAAGTCCCGTTCTCCCTCCGGCTGCACACCACTGCTCCTTCCCCTGTGTCAGCGGAGAGTCAGCCCCCTGCCCAGACCCTGCCACAAAAAACCCTATCGTCGCCTCCACGATCCCCCACATCCACCAGCGTTCAGCTCTCCATACCCCAGACGCTGGAGCGGAAACGCAATATAGTGCACCCCCCGCACCCCAGCCCTTAATGTGCACCTCTCCAGATTGCTTAGCCTGGAGATGCGCCGCGATAGGCTAGTAGAGACCGAGGCCTTTCGCAACCTCATGGCGGCGGCCGCCCCTCGTATTCGGTCCCCAGCCGCCACTACTTTTTCCCGAATTTTGCCGTCCCGCCCTGCACCAGCACGTGTCAGCAACATCACGTGCCCGACCAACCCGGTTCTGACAAGGTCCCACCTACCACGGACACGTGGGCCGAGTGCTTGCCGGGCATGGCCACTATATACTCGCTGACGCACATTGGGTTAACTTGTGAGGCTGGGACCGAGTCTGACCCTGGTGCTGGTCATATACTGCCGACGCCCGAGGTATTGCGGGCCTACCTCGGTCCAGGTGTTTACAGGCCTACTATGCCTCCTCCCCGCCCTCCCCGCCTCCACTCCTCCTCCTCCGAATTACCATCCGGTGGCATGGCGCCATCAGTCGGTAGCTCTAGCACAGCAGCAGTGCCGTCGCTAGCGACAGCATGCGGTGCTCAAACTGCTGAAGCCTAGGCGATAAAAGGCACACCGCCCAAGAACTATTACCAGGGCATCACGGGCGCAACTGATCTGTGGCTGGCACCGGCTACACCTGAAAGCCAGGCATGGTTGTGGTGCAAGGCTCGAACCGTGGTGGCCGCTCTGCAAATACTCGGCAGACTGACACATGTGCCATGCCTGACCCATTGTTAAATTGATAGTTCGGCGTTTCCTCAAGACTACCCCAATCTGGTCCCTGATTTGCTCACGAAGGTGCTGCCGCATCTGTGCGCATTTCATGAAGTCCACACAGGATGCTGCACTCGCCAGGGCACGCAGCTGCCGCCTCCAACTGCCCGCTCACCGACTGTTGTGCGACGTGCCACGAGGTGGAATTCAACACTGACCCATTTATCCATAGTTTACCAGCAGCGCCGAGCCATTCGAGCCTGCAGATGTCACTTCCACCAAACTGGTAGTCAGGTCGTCAGCTTCCGCAAGTCACAATGAAGGAGTGGGACGTGGTACTGATATCTGTCATGTTGCGAGTAACTGTGAGGAGTCAACACAGATGGTCAGTGGCTATGCCGCATCATCAGCCCTCACCATCCCGCTGCTTGGCCGGTTGGAAAACTCCTCTGATCAGCATGATCGGAAGCTTTGCGCTCGTCACAGAGCGGGGAAGAAGATTCCTTTTGAATAGCCAAGCACCCGAGGTCTGTTTCTCCGCTCATATCGGAGAGTGGAGTGGAGAGATTAGGAGAAGAGAATGAATTGGGCGAGACACAAGATGGGACCTTTCTAGTCCTTCACGTTCCAGCGTATGGGCAAGAGAGAGGATTTGGAGGAGTTGGAAGGGAGGAAATGACATTCAGGCTAAGTTAGGGAGTGAATTCTTACGCGTTGGTACTCTGGCGCATATGGCAATTTCATGCTAGCGCCTATCCCGTGACCCTCGCGTTCAAAATTTATTCCAGCACCGATTTCTGGTTGTTCACTCTCCCTGACCCACGGTACAACAAAATCTTCCACTCTCATCCCTTTAGAGGAAAAGTGTGAGATGCTGAATACCTCAGGCCCTGGTTCAACAACCTTAAACAGTATTTCGCCTTCTGACGGCGCTAGCGGCAGAGTGCTAGTTCTCGGACAATAGCGAGGGATAGTCGGCGGCAGCAGCTTTGCCAGGCACTGGCCAGGTGTCAAAACGCTTTACAGGCTTTTCCAGCTTTATTCACCCCATCAAGTCACTGTACCTGTCCCCATTCGCGGCGAGTAGGGCTGATCTTTACAGAAGATGGTGAGGGAGTACTAGCTGACCATACCATCGTCCCGAAATGATCACACAGCTCCCTACAACTCTGGGTTTCAAAGCTGGACATGTGGCACGAACTGCGAGGACGCCTGGATGTCTTGCCTGCCCTGCGCTAGCGGGTGTCCGAGCGGGTTTTCCAGTGTCAGCTTGTGGCATCATCCCCGATAGGCGTCCACCCTGTCGACTGACAGCGCTGACAGGCTGCCGGCTTTATTAAGATGAATAAGCATGGATGTCTCATAATTTCCAATCTCCCCAGGTGAGGAAGCTCAACCTTAATAATTTATCCACTCCTCCTCCTCCTCATTTTCCTCCCGCTCCTCCTCTTTGTACAGTAACGCAGATGAACTTGCTATTTTTTGACAGGGCCCACTGGGCTCTAGCTATAGTAACTTTATGCATTTAATTTTTTCTGGAGGGCACCGACCCCGTCCGCTGTTGTAAAAAAATTTTTGGGAGTGCCACATACAGCACTCAAATCTATTCAATTTTTCTGGAGTGACCCCTCCCGGTCCTCTGTTTTAAACATTTTTTGGAGTGCCCATACGGGAGGCACTCAATCTATTCCATTTAACTTGAGGGCCCCTACCTGCTCTCTGGTTTGAAAAGTTTTTTTGGACTGCCACATAACAGGCACGTCAATCTAATTCAATTTTCTGGAGTGCACCTACCCGCTCCTCTGGTCGAAACTTTTTTGGCCTGCCACATACAGGCACTCACTCTATGCCTTTTACTGTGAGGCCACCTACCTGCTCCTCTTGTTTGAAAAGTTTTTTGGACTGCCACATCAGCACTCAATCTCTTCCATTTTACTGGAGGGCACCTACCCGCTCCTCTGGTTTGAAACCTTTTTTGGACTGCCACTACAGGCACTCAATCTATTTCATTGTTTGCTGGAGGGCCACGACCTGCTCTCTGGTTTGTAAACTTTTTTGCCTGCCACATACAGGCACATCCAAATGAAATTCTCCATAGCACCTCCCACTTGTCCTCCTTGCTACCTCCAAAAGTCGTCCATATAGCTGCCTCCATACATCGTCCCCTTAACAAAATAGTTAAGACTATAAGCAACTTTATCGTCTTTATTGTAGGTTGTTATAAATAACTATACATTTAAAATACTATGCACACAAAACAAAATTAAACCCAAAATCTCAGCTTCATGATTGTCATACCCAACCAATCACCACCTTTTTTGGAGAATGTATTCCTGATTTTAGCGCACTATGAAATTCTGTTATTTGGAAAGGCCTATTACATTTAAATAATAAGGATCTAGTGACCTTAGGGCATAGTTTACCCAACTCAGGATTGGCTGAGCAAAAAATTATACTTGTTTTAAAGATCTTTACTCACATGGAGACAGTAAACTTACCAGTTAAAATGTAATGATGGGGCAACATGTGTGATAGTTGCAAACAACTATTTCAGATCTGCGCTGCATTTAACAGGGGTTTTTGGCACACACGATTGTATTTTGGTGCCGACTTTCATGCGAAACAAATCTAGGGGCGTGGCTTTATTTTTATGCTTTCTATTTACAAGCATTTGCCCTTAAAGAAAACCATGTCCACTCAATATACAATAATCACTCAAATATATTGAAGTAAATGGTTCTAATGTCTTTAACCTATATTCATTTTTTAGCCCCACAAGAATTTGTTTTGAATCTTATGATAGACCGTTTATTTCTGTCTATCATAACTTCTTTTTTGACAGTTACATATTTAAATTCTTTTTTAATAGATCACTCCTTGCTTGTTTTTTATTTTGATCGGTTTCTTTTATTATACAATCGACTAGCCAATTAGCAGACCAGTGCACTGAAAAATCTTACAGCAATATAAGCACAACCTGGTCTAAAATACATGTGGAGTCCAGCTGATTTACTAGCTGTTTGCCCTTAGTGGCATGGTACATTGAACACCAGAAAACACCATAAACAGGATATAAGTAGGAAGCAACACAATCAAAATGATTAAAACTTAAGTTTTAAAACCCCAAGAAATACAAAATAATGCCAAATGTTAAACAAGGCAACTGGGATGGAACTAGTATCATTACTTTGGGGCTGCTGCATGGCATTTTAATTTCTGTGGGGGGGGGGGCTGTATCGGAATTTCATTATTTGTTGGCTGCTGCACTGCATTACATTACTAGAGGCGCTTCTGTAGGGCATTTCATTACTGGGGCAGCTGCATCAAGCATTTCATTGCTAAGGGGCTGTTACAGGGCATTTCTGTAATGCGGGAGGCTGCTTGGCATTTTGTTAATGTGGGAGGCTGCTGGGCACTTCATTACTGGGGGGCTGCTGGATATTTTATTACCGGGGGCGGGCTGTTGGACATTTTATTACCAGGGGAGGCTGCTAGACATTACATTGCTTGGGAAGGCTGTGACCAATGGATTTCCCACCCTAGGTTTATACTCAAGTCAATACGTTTTCCCAGTTATTTGGGCTAAAATTAGGGGCTTCGGCTTATACTTGGGTCCATTCATACTTGAGTATATGAGAAGGCACCTGAAAAGGTAATCTTCACAAGGAGTTTACTTACTATCCCGACAAAAGTATCTGAAGTATAGACCACACACTCATAGCCAGTGCTTATCTGAAGTTTACATAACTAGTTCATATAAGAAGGGAATGTCCCATTGTCCATTATCACTTTAGATACCATACATGTTATTAATGTGATTCCTGCACAATTTTTAGGTTATAAAAACCATGTGGATTCACGTACATCATTCAGATGGCCGTTATGGGGGCCGTGATCTGGTTGGATGATTTGTCAAACAGATCGTGGCCCCCATAGACTTCAATGGCTTGTGGTCTCTGCGCTGTGAGCACAGGGTGCTTCACCACATCGTCTGCCTATGGAGGGAGGAGGGTGAATCTCTTCCCCCACTGCCTTCTGGCCCTGTGCTCCCGGGCAAGCAATTGTAAACTTTTCAAATCTTTAAAGTTTCTCAAACAGTTTTTATCTTTAAACAAATGTATCCTGTATGTAGAGGATAATCCACAGATCTGTGGTAGGTAATAAATCTGCTTAGTATAGAAGCCCCTTCAGGCCATGGATGGGCAGGTCGAAGTGGATGTACAATTTTTACAGTGGCATAAACCCGATGAAACCAGGTGATTTTACGTGGAGACGTTCAGTGTCTGCAATGCAAAAGTTCATTTTCTCTTTCAGAATCCCAAGTGATAATAATCCACTGCAGCTTTTATTGCAGCTTTTTGTAAAAATCCAATCGACTCTGCTGCCTGTATAAATCATTGCGGCTTCAATTCAGCCGTGGTCAGTGGAAAAACTTATTGACCAAGATATAGGAGATTGCTGACACCTTTTGAGCAATACAATCATATTCATATAGAAGTTGTAGGCTTGGACTAAGGGCACTATATTGCCAAAATTAGCAAATTCCTGAAGATTAGTCGATAATTTTTAATATAAATCAAATAAAGCATCAAAAGATTTATTACAGTGACAGCATGATCTTCCTTTTTTGCTGAACTTTTATCTGTGAATCAGACAACCTTCTGTCCTGCTGCGTAGTGGACAATAAATGTTTGAGGAGAACTACTTGATGAGAGGAGTGGTGAGATGTGTTGAGTTTTCTTTTTTATTTGTCGCTACTGTGGATAACTAAAATTCCATAGAGAAGAGGAGACTTTTTTTTCCTTTTCCAGTATTTCCAGTGAATTTTTTTATGTTGCAAGAACTATGCAAGGTAAGGTAGATTCTGGAAAAATGCACACTCCAACAGATATGCTTTTTAGAAGATCAGGTGATGCATAACATGAGTATAAAAACACATAATGTCAGGGAACCCTCAAGGCAACATTACATCAAAGTGATGAAGAATGCAGCCAATGGCGGTCATCAAAGTAAAAAACAAAAAGACAGTATTCTAACTGAGGAGTCATGTGATTTAGGAGGAACATTTGTAGATGTTATACTATGTTCAAGGGAATTAAACTTCTTCAGTATGACACGCAATACGGTGGAGCTGTTATTATGTAAGATTGGCCCATGTTAAAGGAAATCTAATATCAACATGGATTAACCAGTGACACTTACTCATAGATCCATGCTCCATGACTGTGGTAATATTATATTTGTTATCCATGGCCCCCTTCCTTAATAAACTATTAATAAACTAAAATAAACTATTAAAAGTATGCTAATGAGCCAAAAGAGTCTTTCGTGCTGTAGCTTCACAGGTTATTAGACTGTCTCAAACCCCTCTCCCCCCCATCTACCAGCAATCTCCCCTTCCTCTGCCTGATGTAATTGCAGGGCATCAGAGGGAGTTTTAGCACACCGAACCTTGCACAGTGTAAGCTTCAGCATGAAGGAGCTTAGCATAATTATAAAAGTTGATTTCAGAAGGAAGGAGGCCATGAATATCAAAAATAAGAAGATTACCACAGTCATGGTCCCTGGATTTCCCGAAGGCAACAAAACACATAAGATTTAAAATTTAAAATTGAAAACATTTGAAGTGTACCTTTTTTTTCTTTTCATAACAGGGTCTTTATTTTGAAAAAGTAGTAACAAATAATAAAAAACATATGTGTTTGATATTGTTATAACTGTATCATAACATGGAACATATAGGTGAAGATAATTTCCCATAAATTTAGCCATGTTGTCTCTTAGAAACAATAAAGTTGTCCTTGGATATCACCACTGCCACTCTCTGGGCATTATTAATAATAATAATAATAATAATAATAATAATTTATTAAATATAATTTTATTAAGTTAAATAAATATGCAGAAAATAAGCCATGATAACCTGTAGTTATTTGGACAGAAACAAATGTATGGCTCTGGAAATCCAAAAAATATGGAACATTAAGGCCTTAAATTGCCTGGTTATTATTGATGACCGGACCTATTAAAATTTGTGTTCAACTGAGTTCAGAATTTCTAATGAAGTTGAGGGAGTGGACCTAAACCAGCAAAGTTTGGTACAAGCCCAAACACTAC
Organism: Engystomops pustulosus; assembly: GCA_019512145.1. Taxonomy (NCBI): domain Eukaryota; kingdom Metazoa; phylum Chordata; class Amphibia; order Anura; family Leptodactylidae; genus Engystomops; species Engystomops pustulosus. The sequence goes on along the minus strand of CM033643.1, from coordinate 190,882,150 downwards.
TGGTTATTATAGGACATCAACCACCAGGATAAAGGTTTGTAAGCCAAGTACGCTTACTTGCAGGTTTGTGCCCCCTCTGGCAGAATTTTGTGCCCCTTCTGCTCTTCTTTTAGCTTCTTATGGCCTATTTTTTACAAAAAAGGATTTAAATATTATGCAAATAATATGCTTCGTTAACATCTCAGGCTCATTGCAGAATTTTTAAAGCCTTTTTTACTTAAAAACAAGGACATAGAAAGCTAAAAGAAGAGTGTATCCTACCAGAGGGGGCGCACACCGGTATGTCAAATTGGCTCGGTTTACAATCCTAGTTACTGGTGGTAGATGTCTTTTAATTAAAATATGCTAAAGTTAAAGATCTCACTTGTGTTTTGTTAGAAATTTATTTTTTTTACATTGTTATGGACATAGTAGTAGCATTCAGAGCAGTTTTCTATTCTGACAGAGGCTTCCAGATTGGGCACTACATTATTAGGGAACTATATATTTTATAATTGTAACCCCAGCCAAATTTTTTTCTGGTCTCTGTGACAATTGGATTTTAAAAATGTCGGGTTGTCATTATCATTATTATCAATAAAACTTCATTACAGACACCTTTAATTACTGTTATAGCTGTTTACTGTAGCCTAAAGTACAGTAAATTACCAACATCCAGAGGTCCGTTGGTAACTAGGGGTCGTCTGTAAGTCGGGTGTTCTTAAGTAGGGGTCAACCTGTAATTTGCTACCCTGTTATGAGTCAAGAGAATAAAAGAATAATCATATTATGAGTATGGTCAGCAAGTATTTTGTCAGCAATGTATTTAGGCCATCTATGCCTCTTTACCATGTGCATAAAAATAACTATAGAAATAATAACTTATGTGGACACCGTTATTGCTAAAATATGCTTAAAATTCTATATGCAGTTAAAGCTAAAAAAAAAAAACTACAATAATAACAACAACCTAGCTCCTCATTACATTAATATATCAAACAATATAATCTTAGCTTAATTATGCCCTTGGAGAATAGAGAAAACTGAATGCAACCTTCAATTTACAGCTGTTTGGTGGGGAGATCCTGAAATATTATATATGAAAAAAAAATATTATTTATTGTGACCAGCACTCAGTATATATTCATGATGGAAAATCTGTATATTCACAAATGAGGGCTATTCATCTGCCGAATGCAGCATTCTTCAGCTGTCCAGAGCTGCATCAGTCGCACTCCTTCAGCTTTTGTGTTCATCTCGAAGCCTCTTCATCCAAATTGTTCATCATCTTGATAGCGGAGTTTTATCTTGCTCTAGTGCAGCTGTATTCAGCCTATCAAAAGTGCAGAACGATACAAGAGAGCAAGGCACAAATAAAAGAGGGAAGTAATGGCCAGTACACACATGAGGATAATTTGTACTTTCTCAATAATAATAAAAAAGAGGACAGGCTAATTACTGGCTTAACTAGGGCAGCCTGTGGATCTTCATGTCAAAAGGATTGGAGTAATTATTTGCCATCAAAGAACATTCAGATTGTGGCACAAAAGCGGAGCCCTTGCAAATGGATCTCACTAACAAACAAGCTCAGGAGTAGCATTAAAATATCTTACAGAATTCATGACCAGCAACAAAGTGACATGGAGCATAACTCTGCACTAAAACGATATGTTACCCCTCCATCTCTTCCTACTATTTCGCTATACAATTGTATTGAATATTGTGCACCACAGGGGCTATAGAAATAGATTTTACAAAATAGAAATTTGATAATGAGGATAAATGTAGACCAGTTCATAGAGATAAGGCGTCATGGAAAGATTTGCAACTGTTTTGTGGCCTCTCACAACAATGGAATACAGCGACTTGAGATCTTATTTTCAACCTTTGGCAACACTAAACACATTGGGCGAGATTTCTTAAAGCCCCTGTGCCATTTTTCTGTCGGACTTTGCACGTTCTTTTCATTGAAAATTGCTTGCACATTTATTAATAAAGAGTCCGTGACACATTTGCATTGCGGGTGCCCTATACCCAACACAATCAGACCGAGCGCCACATTTATCATGCAGAGTCTGACAGAAGTGTGTTGCATGGCCTATGTTAAAGGAAATTTAACGTTTTTATGCATTGTGAACCAAGCTTACCTTGAAAATGATGTAGCTACACTGATGCAGAAACATATCTTGTTTAATCCCTGAACTGAGTGGTTTTGCTCAAAAACAATTATAAAATTCAGGACCTTTGGGAAAGCTGGGTGCAGGATGGCTGTCATACATAAACATGTATGCCTGTCAGGGACAACACAGTGATGACTAATTCTTGGAATATGCTGGGCAGGACAAGACTGGAGCACTATTTATGGTAAGAAGAGAGCACTGGTACAGCCAAAGGAGCAACAGGGTCTCATTATCATAATGTTATTGTTTTTTTCTGCAAAAACACTCTGTTCAGGAATTAACAGGGGCGTAACTTTAGGGGGTGCAGAAGTTGCGATCGCACCTGGACCCAAGAGGTTTAGGGGGCCCTCATGGTGTCTCTTTCCCATATGAGAAGACTATTACAGGCGGTCTCCTACTTAAGGACACCCGACTTACAGACAACCCATAGTTACAGACGGACCCCTCTGCCCACTGTGACCTCTGGTGAAGCTCTCTGGATGCTTTACTACAGTCCCAGACTGCAATGATCAGCTGTAAGGTGTCTGTAATGAAGCTTTATTGATAATTCTTGGTCCAATTACACCAAAAATTTTGAAACTCCAATTGTCACTGGGGCAAAAGAAAAAAAATTGTCTAGAACTTCTATTATAAAATATACAGTTTCGACGTACTACAAATTACAACTTAAGAACAAACCTCAGACCCTATCAATGTATGTAACCCGGCGGCGACGCCTAGTACTGGTTGTAAAGAGGGATATTATCACAATTTGGCCGTTTGAGAGTAAGATTGTAATATTTCAGGGGCCTCTTTATGACAAATGGTTGCAATGCCTGTATAAATACTCCTTCGTGTGTCCTTCAGCCAAAAAAAGAGAACTGCCAAGTTTCTAACGCTAAAGATAGGGATACCTAAGGATGTCATGCCCGAGTAGAAGCTGGTTTGGTTTGTTTATCTTGATCCAGATAACTGTTTCACTGTTACAGCATGTAAATGACTGACAAACAGTTGTGGACATCTAAACGAGCCGCCGTCTTAGCTTTACACACGGTAAATAATCTACGTTTATTATATGCTTAGACAAGAATATAATAGCAAGTGACGCGTAATGAAAATGGCTATGAAAGCTCATGAGTCAGATCTACACAGAAAATGGCCTGTGAGTGTTTCTATGGAGACGAAAAGCAGTAAACAATGGAACAGTTAAAAAATAGCAACAAAGCAGGATACAGTCTTTTTTATCAAAAAGTGGTGGAACTACAAGCAAGCAGCTGATGCAGCAAATATGACAATCAGCTGTTTTAGTTTTTTTTAGACTGTAAAGCTATCTAAAATAGAGAAATTTAAGGAAAGCACTAAAGGCATCATGCCCCATAACAAGAAGACAAACCCTGGGAAAGTGCCGAGAAACCTATAAACTTGGTTTTCATACCCACAGAAATGCACCGATAAACTTCTACTGTGTACATCTGAATTGTTAAAATGGACTGCTATTATCGAACAATGCCAAAATGTCTTTTGCATATTTTTCTCTCGGTCTATTCAGGATTTGATACTTTACATCAATTTTATACAAGCTAGTCCGCTATTTTTTAGCAAATATAAAAAGCGTAAGAAGACAGGGATGCAGGTTATGCCGTCTAGTAGAAGTCTGGTAGGTATGAATTTGATTAGTGAGCAGACCAATGGGCAATGTGCCATGTGTAAGATCTGCTGTGCGGCCCGTTAATAAAATAAATGGAATTATATTATCGCATAACCAAAATAATGTCAAATCTTTGATGTTAATATGGTGTGCAAAAAAAAGTACTATTATGCTTATCTCAGAATAAAATAATAGCCGGACACTTACTAATTAATGATGAGGATCTCAGTCATATCATTTCATTCATGGCAAGTCTAGTGACCTGTATACTATGTCCCATGGGCTCCTGAATAGAAGATGAGCCGAGCACTAAAATGTTTTTATTTTTTTTTTACAGTCAGCCGGTACTCGTATTCGAGCACGACTTTCGCCGATGCTCGATCGAGCTGCTCGCTCTCGAAATAACTGAGCCCATGAAGTCAATGAGGCAAGACTCAAGCATTTTCTAAGCCGCGGACCAGGGCTTCATGCACTAGGGAAGCTTGGCCAAACACCCCGCCTGGGAACTTACAGAAAAGGATGGAAACACCACGCGAAATGCAAAGACAGGAAACAGAAGCTGGCAGCATGCATGCGATGACCCCTCTGACAGGCCGCCCCTTCATAATTTCCCACCATTATGCCAAAATTATGGCATACAGCATCGACCATGACAGTCAGAGCGCAGTGACTCAGGACCAGAATGAGCTAGAATTAGGCCATTAAAACATCCAATAATTAGACCCTGACACTTAGCGCGACGGCATGCCATGAGCGAGACCGCCAGCATGGCTAGCAGAGTGGCATGCGACCGACACCATACCTATATGAACTCTAGGCTTCAAACCAATAAGTGTGTGGCCAGAGGACTGGAGAGACCAAAGCGAGCGTGAGCAAGAACCCGCCTCAACTAATATCAAGAGATACATTGATATAAAAGCTTATAGCCAAGCTATATTTGTGGATTTACACAGCACAGAGGGCCCTGTTGCGGCTGGCTGACAAATGTTACGTTAACATGGAAGCCCATGAACAAACAAACCCAAAATTCTGCCTGAACACAGCTCGTTGTTTGATAGGGCAGACCATGCTATGCGAGGCAGGTGTACAACTAGTAGTAGTAAAGGTGCCTACAGTTCTTAAAACGATGGTTAGATTGGATCTTCGGCATGGAGTGGCGCTCGATAGCCAGGCCACAGGACTTTCGCCAATCCAAGCCCCTTCTCTAGGCTACTCCCCAAACAGCCACTTCGAAGATACCTTTTGTATAAGATCAAGTTTAAGATAGCGTTATTTCACTAATTCTTGGGGGATGAATAGGCGTACGCGTCAGGGTGAGGGGAATGCATAACCGATGCGCCAAGAGCCGCTTGTGAAATAATATCTGTAAATGCATAAAGTTTGCCAGTATATTTTGCGGAGCATACATCAGCAGTCTGCAAAGCAAGTGCGCGACCAAATGTTAACAAGTTTGATGTGCGAAGCCATGATAAACAACCAAAATTCTAGACTGACAATCTCAGCTCTCTGCATAGGGGAGCGACATTGCTATGAGAGCCAGTGTGAATAGTAGTAGATATAAGGTGCTTTTTGCATGAAGTACGTGCACTGGGTAGTGACTGCAGTTAAACTAATATCGTTATGTATGCCATGATCTTGCGCATTCAGAAGCTGAGAGCCCGCACCCTCCGCCATAGCCCAGGACGACAGCTTCGCCTCAATCAAAGCCCATGTCTCTAGGGACTACTCCCCAAACAGCACTTCTTAAGAACCTTTTGTATAAGATCAAGCATGATAGACTAGCTTTACTATAAGTTTTGAGGCGATTTAGGCGCAGGGGCATGATGAGGAGGATTGAGGCGAGAATCGCAAACAGACAATTGCACCTGATGGCAATGAAGCCGCCATGAAAATTAATATGCGTATTATATTTAATTTTTTGCGCTTAATCATTAAAGATTGCAGAGCTTTTGTAGGAATATAAACACAGGCAGAGCAGCTAGACTGGGTTGGCCAGGACAAAGAGAGTAACAATCTTGATGATAGGATAGACCTGTAATAGACCTTGCGGCGATGGTGTAGCCCTTTATATCGGCCTGGGCGGACTCAGCAGTTATGAAAAGCACTCGCACTGCTGGTCGCTTAGGCCACGACCGCGCACTGATGCATGTGCCTATGAGCTACGAATTCTGATGGCCGCCATGCCACACGGCATGGTTAATTAGGAATGGGAGAGGAGCAGGCCAGGCTCGGAGCGAGGGAGGAGCGAGGAGAAGGTATAGTAGGCCTTGAGACCTGCACCGCGACGTAGAGCCCCGAAATCCTCGGCGTAGCAGGATATAGACCAGCCCCCCATGGGTCAGACTCGGTCCCATGAACTACCACAAGCTAAGTGTTAGTAGCTTTTTATAAGTTTGCGGATATGAGCCGCGGCGTGAGGCGAACTGTAAACAGTACAAGTGCGCAAGAAGCGCTTTGAAATAATATCGGTTAATCATAAAGTATGCCAGTTATTATGTTGTGGATAACACAGAGAGACAAGTCTAGGTACCGCCACGGTGGCGACAAAGTTAACAACTTTGCTGTGAATCCATGGAAACACCCAAATTTTAGCCTGACAGCACCGCCTTGATAAGAGGGCGAACAGATGTATGTGTAGGCAGACTCTATAGGACGAATGGGAGGATCAGCAGCACTGGAAGAGCCTTTAGTTCCTCTTTCGTTGGCTTGGCGGACGAGAAAGTGCGGACTTTTAGGGCATGGACATGATCAGGAAAATCGGGCGGGTAGCTAACTAGTCGATAGCGACCGTACGCCGGATGCCCGGTAGCAATAGCGAGACACTGTGTGCGAGCTCTGCATATCGGAGACAATTTTAATTTTCGATAGGGCATGTTCTATTTCTGTGAGCAGCATGTCCAAAAAAGTTTTCAAACCGAGAGCGAGCAGGTAGAGTCGCCACCCCATCCAGAAAAATGGAATAGATTGAGTGCCTGTATGTGGCAGCTCCAAAAAAGGTTTTTAACCAGAGCGAGAAGGTAAGGTGTAGGATGCCTCACGAGAAAAATAGAAATAGATTGCAGTGCATGCTATCTCTGCTGAACGCAGTCCAAAAAGGTTTCAAACCAGAGGCAGCAGGTATGCGTGGCCCTCCAGAAAAATGAAATAGATGAGGGCAGCACTGTAGGTGCAGTCCAAAAAAAAGATTATTCAAACTAGATGGAGCAGGTAGGTGAGCGCCCTCCTAGAAAAAAATGAAATAGATTATGAGTGCCTGTACTGTGCGCAGTCCAATAAAGCTTTTCAAACCAGAGAGGAGACAGGCTAGCAGTGGCCTATCCAGAAAAATTGAATAGATTGAGTGCTGTATGTGCGCCGACTCCCAAAACATGTTTTAAAACAGATGGACCGGGCTAGGTGAGCCCAACCAGAAAAATTAACTGCATAAGAGTACATTATAGCTAGAAGCCCAGTGGGCGATGCGCCACCTAGTCAAAAAAATAGCCAGTTTCCTCTGCTTTAGGTGCCCCATTGTACAAGAGCGAGGAGAAGGAGGGGCGAAATGAGGAAGGAGGCAAGGGCCGAGTGCCATAATTCATCAGGTGTTGAATCGCTTCCTTCACCTGCCGTAGAGAGATGCTCCAGAAAATTATGAGATCAGGCTTTATTCCATATTAAAAGCGTCGCCTTGGAAGACGCCTTGGTCAGTCGACAGGCCGTCTGCCACGCTTACGACCTGTTTGATCGAGGCCCCAAACGAATTGCCCCAACTAGGAACCGCGCAGAGACTCCAAGACGCTTAGCGACCCAGGGCAGGCACAAGAACCTCCAAGGCAAGTACAGCCCGCCCTAGTTCGCCATTGCCACCATGTCCAGCTTATAAAAACATGTAACGTAGTTGATAGCGGTGAGGACTTGGACTGGTGTGATCATTTTAGCCGACGATACGCGTCTATGGTTCAAGCTACTGTACTCCCTCACCATCTTCTAGTAAGCGATCAGCCCCCTACTCTGCGCAGAGAACTGGGCGACAGCGTGACAGTCGTGTCTTAACGCGGGAGATGCGTCCGAGTATGGCTCGGTGTAGAATTAAGCTGGCAAAAAGCATCCCCCGCTTGTAAAGCGTACCCTCTGCCCAGTGTGTCTGCGACCAAGCTTGCCCATGCTCGAACCACTTCTCCCTGCGCTATTTCCCGCAGCAGGAACTACGCACTCTCGCACTTAGCCGCTGTCCATGATATGCAGAAGGCGCGAATTACTGCTTCAGCTTGTGCCCACCCGAGGCCTGCTGGTATTCATGCATTTACAAATCCTGTACTAACTCCAGAGGATGATGAGTAAGGCGATATGATTTTGTCACGCATGCTACAGCTGCGCACGTCACAGGCAGAGTGAAACCAGTAAATCCGGAAGCCGATGGATGAATTAAATTCTGTGAACACTGATCGGAGGCGGTCACAGGCGGAAGGCCAGACCTAGCATGAAATCTGCCATTATGCCGCCAGGGAGTCCCAACGCGCGAAGGAATTCAATCCCCTTCACTGCAGTAATGCAGATGAACGCCCAGTACATACTCCGTAAACTTCCTCCAACCTTGCCTATTCTATCACTGACACAATACAACGCTGTCAACAGACTTGAAGGTCGCAGCAATAGACTCCCCTCTTGTGGGTGGCGAAAAAAAGGAGAAGAGAACGCGGATAGACGAATCTCCTCCATGCCTCTCCTCGATTTTATGCACCGCTGAAGCCCACGAGGAAAGAAGAAACAGAGCCTGCAGGGTGCTTTGCTTTGCGGAGCTATCAAACAATGGGCAATCTTCGTCTTCCCATGCTCTTGATTGACGAGACCGCCAAAGCTTATCGACTTCATGCTAGATCAGAGGAGTGTTTAAAATAGGCCAAGCAGCGGGAGTGGTGAGGCTGATGATGGACTGGCAATAGAACCGCACGGACCATCTTGTGTTGAACAACTCTCAAAGTTACGCAGCACCTGACAGATATCAGACATCCACGTCCACTCCTTCATTGATAGACTTGCAAGGAAGTCTGCATGACTGACTACCAGTTCTGGTGAAGTTGACACTAGCCGAAGTCTACAATCGTCTGCTGCCCCACAGATGCTGCTCAAACTCTGGCGATAACATGTATACAAAGTATGCAATTCCACCCGTGGGCACTGTCGCACACAGTCGGTGTATACCGCGGGGCAGTCTGGATCGGCGGCGCTGATGCTGCCCTGAGAAGGTAGAAGATGGAAGCATCTGTGCTGGACTTCCTGAAATGCGAACAGTATGACGTGCGCACACTTCGTGAGCAAATATGATCAGATTGCCGTAGGGGGTTTAGTGGATATATTGCTCGATGAGGACGAACGGAAAGCGAAACGCCTGTGCCAATTACAGATTTAACAACATGGAGCCAGGCCATGGCACATGGTTAGGTACTATGCCGCACCGTTGCCAGCAGCTGCCACCGGCCGTTACAGGCCCTGTTGTCACACACACAACCATAGCTGGCCTTATAGGTTCAGCTGTTTGTGCCAAGCCACAGATCAGGCTGCCCCGCGTGATTTTGGTGCCCCCGTGTAATAGTCTAGGCGGCGGTACGCTTTGTTGCCTTTTTATCGCCATAGGCTCCGCAGTGTTAACACGCGCCTCTGCTGTCGCCTACCGAACGCGCACTGCCTGCTGCGAGAATAGAGCTTAGCCGAACTGATTGGCCGACCAATGCCCAACGGATGTAGTTTTAGTCGGAGGAAGGAGGTGGCGAGCGCAGGGGTAACGCCGGAGAAGGAGGACCTAATTGGGAGGGTGGATGCGTGGCACGGTAGGAGCGAGGATAGGGGAAACATAGTAGGCACTTGAAGACATGCCCTCTGCTGGAACAAAGCGTAGGCCCCGCCAATCCTCTGCAGGACCAACCGTCGGCAATATATAGACCAGCCCAGGTAAGAATCCGTACCAGCCTTACACCAGTTAACCCAATGGCCTGTCAGCGATATATTTTTTTTACGACGATTATATAGTGACCAGAAATCTGAACAGGCCCAGCAGCGCACTCGTCAACGTGTCCGTGTGTGGAAGCTGTGGACATTAGTCAAGCAAAGAAACGGCGTATGGTGGTAACAGGCATGGGCGTAACGGCCATATGATGTTGTCTCTGGACAACTGCCGGTGCAGGCGATGTGGAGACGCACATTCGGGAAAAGTAGTGCGCAGGTGGGGACCAATTATTGCCGAATACGAGGGCTGTGCGGCAGCCGCCATGAGGTTTGGAAAGGCCGCGCAGTTCTACTACAGCCATAGGGCAGCAATCTCAGCTAAGAATACTGGAGATGTGGAACCATAAGGGCTTGGGCGTAGCGGAGTGCGGGTTTGCACTAATATATTGTTCTTTACCTCGTCCCAGGCGCCTGGGAGGTATGCGAGAGCATATGAACGACCTCGTGCGATTTAGACATAGTGGTATGTGGAGGATCGTGCCGAGCGCGATTGAGAGTTGGATTTTGTGCCATCCGGGGTCCTGGGCAGGGTCGGCTGAGTTATACATGCTGACACAGCAGCGAAGGAGCAGTGGTAGCTGACGGCCGGAGGTGAACGCGCTGGTACTGACGCGGATTCATGATCTGTTAGCCCATCAATGACGCGCCATACGCGTGGTAGTTAAGCTAGCTGTGGTGGAACACCTTGACTAGATCCTGGTTTGCAGCAAAAGGTTTGCCCCCACAGTCCGTCGGTCAAATCGGTGTTATACTTTAAAGAACCTCCAGACTTCTGAAAAATCTAGCCCTCGCGCGGGGGAGCCCATCGCCAACGGGAGCTTCACTAACGTGACACAGTTTGGCGCTTGAGCACACCTGCACTCTGGCCCTGGCCCCCTCTCCGTCTGGCCCCCACATGCATCTTCAACGCTGCGTATAGGACTGCATTCCTCCGATCAGGAAGACTGGCTTTAGACCAGCCCGGACTCTCAACCCAGCTTGCGGTCTCTGCACCTCATCATCTCCGATCCCACTCAGTTGCTCCTCCCCTCGGCACTTGCCACAACTATTCACACTCTGTCATGACAACCGTGTCTCCTATCGTCGGACACCTTTTAGACACTCTTCCACTACTCAGGACGGTCATCATCACCCACAGAGCTGCGCGACTGAGCGTGGAAAACAGCTGGCGCATAGGAAAATGTGATCAGCAGCCAACCGGACAAGTGGTTTGTGACTGGGGAAGGTCAGAAACCAGTACTCAGAGAGGTATGATTTGCCGGTCATCTTTTCATAAATGCACCAAAATTTTCCTGTTCGGGGCGAACGGTAGGTGAGCAGGAAAGACGTCGCGCGAGCGGGAGGAGGCTGGGTTGGGCAGGACGCTGGGGGGTGCGATTTGCGTTTGACATGGGTGGAGCGTGGAGACTGATGGTGGACAAATTGCTCGAAAGCATTGTCGGCAACACACAAGTCCACCAGTATGTTCGCAAGTTCTGGCCTCAACAGATCTAGCCACGAGTCCAGTAACTTCAGAACTCACATGATGAACACTAGGGAGTGTCGCTCTGCGGCGTTTCCCATGCTCCCTCTCAGAGGTGGGTGTTCCCCACCGGCCCTCACACCGTAAGGACCACGTACGCCTCTACCCGCCTGAGTACGCTCTGTCCTCAACGCCCCAGCCCTCGGTTGTGCCTTATTTACCCTTATTTTTGAGTTATAGCGTGGTTTTTTAGTGTGTTTAAACATTTTGAAAATGAAGTTATAAGTTATAGTAACTAATTTTTTTTTAACTTTTTAACTTTTTTTGTTGGTTTTATGTTTTTGTGTTTTTGGTGTGTGTGGTTTTTGGTTTGGTTTTTAGTTTTTTTTGGTTTTTTTTTTGTTTTTTAAAACCAAGTTTGCTATCATCTTGCTACTGGCTATTTCTAGCCAGATGAAAGCACACTATGATGAGATGAGCAGATCTGGAGTTATGAAAAAAAATTAAATGATTAAAATAAAAGGAAATGGACAGACCAGAGAACGCACGAGGCCAGACTGTGCCTAATTGAAATCCAACCCCTAATAATTTCCAACTTCGGGTCTTTGCGATGATTGTGCGTCACTAAGCGCTAAACCACAGCGGTCGCAAGTCTTCACGTCCATATTCCTCCACAATGGCGTAGTATATGCACTGACCAGCAAGGAACAGCCACAGCCAGATCAAACCAGAAATAATAAAAAATATTATATAAGACTTTAGTGGCGTAAGTAAGCAGTTTGGATTTTTGATTCTTTGGCCTATTTCTTACAGCCCAAAAGTATTGAAAGCACACACTTGATGAGATGAGTAGTTTCATGTGATTATAGAGTTATTGAAGTTTAGAAATAAATAGTAAAATAAAAGGAAATGAGACAGATAGACTTAAAATGCCCAACAGCTTGGCCTAATTGAATCCAAACCCCTAATAAATTTTCACCCACTTCGGTCTGCGATGGATATGGCGATCACTAGCGCTAAACACAAGCGGTCGCCAAGTTCACTACAAGATTCTCACATTGGCTAGTACTTGCACTGCAGCAAGGACAACGCCACCAGCAGATATAACCAGAAATTGATAAAATAGATACTAACGCTGAGATGTGAGGCAAGTATAGGAAGAAGTAGAGCGTTGGATTCTCCTTTGGCTATTTTCTAGCCAAGTTAATGAAGGCACACTGATGAGGATGACGCTGTTGGTGAGTTATGAAAAAATAAATGTAAAAATAAAAAGGAAAATGCCACAAACAGAGACAGACCGACTGTGCCTAATTGAATCCAACCCTAATAAATGTCCACACTTCGGTCCTTTCCGATGGTAGTGGCTGTAAAAGCGCTATGTAAAACAGCGGGCGCAAGTCTCACTCAAATTCCTCAAATTGGCTAGTATATGCACTGGCAGCAAGGACAGCCACAGACGATCTAACGGAAGAAATAAAATAATATTAAACGCTAGTGTAGGCGTAATAAATAAGCCGTGGATTCTCCTTTGTTTTATTTTCAGCCTTGAGGCACACTGTGATTAACAACTTGATAATGCCAAGTTACTTATGAAAAGGAAAGAAGAGGATGAGTAAATGAAAACAAAAAAACCGAATTAAATAAAAGGAAATGGACCAGACTTGCCTTAATGAAATACAAACCCCTAAATAAAGTTCCCCCACTTTGTTTGTTTGAGGTGGATATGTGTGTCATAAGGCTAAACACAACGGTAGCGCAAGCACCCTGCAAATTCCTCACAATATTTGTTTATGGACTAGCTGCACTACTGTGCCACGCAAGCCCAAGCCAAAGCAAACAAAAAAAAAAAAAAGTATATACAGTATTAGTGGAGCCCTAAGAAGGGCGTTGGGTTCTGTTGAATCCACTCCTGCCTAACAGTAATTAATAGACCCTAACCGTTAACCTGGGATACCACGCGACAAGCAAGCTACGGTTCAATCAGCGCGGAACAAGAAAAGAAGGAATAAGATACGAAGCCCCGTCGGAGGGCGGCAGGCAAGGCTAGTATCCCAAGGTCACCTGATCTGGCCAGCCAACCACTGGATCGACGTGTAAGGGTACCAACGTCAGCTGGGTGGAGTGCAGAGTCTCCTGGCTTGTGCATTGGACTCTGTTTGTCCGACCAAAAAGCAAAACGGGCGGAGAGCTGCCATTGTCTCAGCGGTGGACGAAAGTATTCGTCCGAGGGCAAAGAGCAGTTCGAGTACGCTAATGAGTAACGAGCTCAAGCTGCGACGACGAGCGATAAGGAAAGTAAAGATAAACGTATCTCATCTCTAGTCCTGAACATTTTTAATTACTAATAGAAAAAATGTCAGATATTTTGGAAACACCTTTCAACTTTTACTAACAACTAATGAAGCACCACAGCCTTTGTCCATGGACATATTTAACCCTTTCCCAAAGTGCGCTGTACTATGGTGTCATATTTCAGAACAACTTTGGGTAATAGGTATCAAGGACTAGAGATGAGCGGGAACATGCTCGTCCGAGCTTGATGCTCGGTCGAGCATTAGGGGTAACTCGAAACTGCTCGTTCCGGACGAATACTTCGCCCCGATCGAGAAAATGGCAGCTCCGCTCCCGTTTTCGCGTTTTGCTTTTTGGCGGCGGCCAAGAAACAAGAGAAACAGCAAGCACAATCACAAGCCAGGAGATCTGCACTCCACCCAGCAGACGTGGTGTACCCTTAAACGTCGATTAGCAAGTGGTTGGCTGGCCAGATCAGGTGACCTGGGATAACTTTAGATAGCGCCGGCGCCGCGCGCTCGGATCATTCTGTCTTGGATGCCGTAGGGAGAGAGAGGCTGATGCCTGGTCAGGGAAATAGGGTTAGGGTGTTCTATTAAGCTTACTTAGGCAGGAAGTGATCTCAAAGAACCCAACAGCCCTTTTAGGGCTTACAATAACGTTCTACTTTTTTTATTTTAATTTGCACTGTTTACCATTTTTGGAGGAATTAGCAGGGGGACTTGCTACCGTTGGTTTAGTCTTAGTGGCACACATATCCATAGAGCAAAGACCGAAGTGGCAAATTGCAGTGATGGGGTTGGATTTCTATTAGGCAATAACTCAGTGTCATCTCATATGGCGTCATAGTAGTGTGTCTTCCGTTTGATACTTGGCTAGAAATAGCATAGGAGGATAAGAATACAAACAGCTTCTGAAGCTACAGATAGCGTTCTATATATTTGATTTCTGTTTCTGGTTGATCTGCTCGGTGGCTGTAGTTTCTGCAGTGCATGTACTTGCCCATTCTGAGCAATTTGTTAAGTGAGGAATGCGACCGCTGGTTTCTGCGCTTAGTGGCGCACATATCCATAGCAAGGCCGAGAGTGGGAAAATTCAGTAGGGGTGTGGATTTTAGGCAATAACTCGGTTGTCATCTCATCTGGCATAGATAGTAGTGTGCTTCCTTTGAACTGGCTAGAGAAAATAGCCATAGGAGAATACAAACAGCTTCGTGAAGCCTACAGTTAGCGTTCTAATATTTGATTTTGGTTGATTGCTGGGGCTGTAGTTTCGCCAGTGCATGTACTTGCAATTTGAGCAATTTGTAGTGAGACTTGCGACCGAACCGATGTGTTTGTTTCGCGTTAGTGGCGAGCACATTCATAGCCATAAGCGCGAAGACAAGGCCGCAAGTGTGGCCAAAAATTCAGTAGGGGTTGGAGGTTTGATTTCTTTAGGCAATAAATCAGTGTCATCTCATCATGGCTGGTAGATAGTTAGTGTGCTTCCTTAGTACTTGGCTAGAAAATAGCCATAGGAGAATACAAACAGCTTCTTGAAGCCTACAGTAGCGTTCTATATATTGATTTCGTGGTTGATCTGCTGGTGGCTGTTAGTTTCTGCAGTGCATATGACTTGCCATTCTGAGCAATATTGTGTGTAGTGTGAGACTTGCGACCGCTGTGTTCTGCGCTTAGTGGCGCACATACCATAGCAAAGCTCGAGAGCTCCGAAGTGGAAAATCAGTAGGGGTTGGATTTCTATTAGGCAAAAACTCGGTGTTCATTCATCTGCGTAGTAGTGTGGTCCTTTGATATTGGTAGAAAAATAGCCATAGGAGAATACAAACGCTTCTTGAAGTACAGTAGCGTTCTATTATTTGATTTCTGGTGGATCTGCTGGTGGCTGTAGTTTCGCAGTGCAATGTACTTGCCAATTCTGAGCAATTGTAGTGAGACTTGGAACCGCTGTTTCTCCGCTTAGTGGCGCACATATCATAGCAAAGGACGACCAAGTGAGGTGGCAAAAGTTCAGTAGGGGTGTGGTTGGATTCTATTAGGCAATAAAATCAGGTCACTGTATCTATCTGGCATAGTAGTGTGTTCCTTTGATACTTGGCTAGAAAATAGCCATAGGAGAATACAAACAGCTTCTTGAAGCCTACAGTAGCGTTCTATATATTTGATTTGTGGTTGTCGCTGGTGGGGTGTAGGTTGAGTGATGATGTTACTTGCAATTCTGAGCAAATTGTAGTGAGACTTGCGACGCTGGGTCTGCGCTAGTGGCGCAAATATCATAGCAAAGGACGATAGGCAAAATTCGTAGGTAGGTTGGATTTCTATTAGGCAAAATAACTCAGTGTCATCTCATCGGCATAGTAGGTGCTTCTTTGATAATTGGCTAGAAAATGAGCCATAGGAGAATACAAACAGCTTCTTGAAGCCTACAGTAGCGTTCTATATATTTGATTTCCGGTTGATCTGCGGTGGCGTAGTTTCTGCAGTGCATGTACTGCCAATTATGAGCAATTGTAGTGAGACTTGCGACCCGCTGTGTTCTGCGCTCTAGTGGCGCACATATCCATAGCAAGGCCGAAGTGGCAAAATTCAGTAGGGGTTGGATTTTATTAGGCAATAATCAGTTGTCATCTATCTGGCATAGTTAGTGTGTTCCTTGAACTTGGCTAGAAAAAGCATAGGGAATACAACCGCTTGAAGCCTATAGTAGCGTTCTATATATTTATTTGGTGATCTGCTGGTGGCTTTAGTTTCTGCAGTGCATGTATGCCAATTTGAGAATTGTAGTGAGACTTGCACGCTTGTTTGCGCTTAGTGGCGCAATATCCATGCAAAGGCCGAAGTGGCAAAGTCCGTAGGGGTTGGATTTCTATTAGGAAATAGTGTCATCTCTGCATAGAGTGTGCTCCTTGATATTGGATAGAAATGCCATAGCAATAGGATAGGGTTTGGTTTTAAAAACTCAAAAAAACAAAAACAAACAACAAAAAAACACAAAAAAAAAACAAAAAGAAGTAAAAAAAAAAAAAAAAAAAGTTATAAACTCTCATTTTAAAATGTTTAACCGAGGGCTAGGGGGTAGAGGACCCGAGGGGCTGGGGACGTGGGGAGTACCAAGACGAGGGTAGAGGCCGTGCAGTGAGGGCGGGTAGGGCGGGTGAGACACCACCTGCTGTGATGAGGGAGCAGGGGAACGCCGCAGAGCTACACTCCCTAGGTTCATGTCGTGAAGTTACTGGGTGACTCGTGGTAGAGCACTGTTGAGGCCAGAACAGTGCGAAAAGGTGATGTCGTGGATTGCTGACAATGCTCGAGCAATTTGTCCACCACCAGTCAGTCTTCCAAGCATCCACCCATTGTCACCGAAATCCCCATCCTCCAGCTCCTGCACCTCAGCCTCCTCCCCCCCAGTCTGCCCTCCAGAAAATTTGGCCATTGAACCGGCAAGCCATACTCTAGGAAGTGTTTCTGGACCCTTCCCACAGTCACAAACCCACTTGTCCGGTTGCTGCTGAGCAATTTTCCGATGCCCAGGTTTTCCACCAGTCACAGTTTGTGGGTGATTGATGACCTTCTGGACGTAGTGAAGTGGTAAAGAGGTGTCCGACGATGAGGAGACACGGTTGTCAGACAGTGGGGAAGTTGTTGTCAGGGCAGGAAGTTCCGAGGGGGGACAGACTGAGGGATCGGAGGTAGATGATGAGGTGACAGAACAAGCTGGGTGGTTGAGAGGCCGGGTGAACACAGTGCTTCTGTCGAGGAGGGAGAGTCCTCGACCTGAACAGGTTGGAAGAGGCAGTGGGGGGGGCCGAGAGGAGAAGCAGGGCCAGAGCTGGTTGCATCAGCGCCACTGTCAACGTAGTGAAGCTCCCGTGGGAGGGCGTCTTGCGGGAGGGCTAGATCTTCAGAAGTGTGGAGGTTCTTAAGGAAACACCGGATGAACCGACGGACTGTGGTTGACAACATTTGCCAAAACAGGCTAGCAGGGGTTCCACCACTACTAGCTTAACTCACACCAGTATGCGCAGGATATGAATGCTAAAGCACCCACTCAGTGGAACAAGCCAGTTTCCCTCCGGCCGTGCACACCACTGCTCCTTCCCCTGTGTCACTGCTAGTCAGCCCCCTGCCCAGGACCCTGGCACAAAAACCCCTCGGTGCTCCACGATCCTCCACGCATCCACCAAGCGTTCATCTCTCCATACCCAGACGCTGGAGCGGAAACCAAATATAGTTGCAACCCAGAACTGAGAAAGCCCAAGATGTTGACATCCCAGATTGGTAGTGGAGAAGAGCTGCCCTATAGGCTAGTAGAGACCGAGGCCTTGGCAACCTCATGGGGGGCAACGCCCGCCCCTCGGTATTCGTCCCAGCCGCCACTACTTTCCGCGAGTGCCGTCAGCCCTGCACCAGCACGTGTCAGACAACATATCCGTGCCCTGACCCACGCCGTTCGGACAAGTCCACTCTGACCCGGACACGTGGACCGAGTGCTGCGGGCAGGGCCACTAATATCGCTGACGCACTTGGGTTAACTTGGTGGACGTGGAGCACCATCGTGGACGCCTGTGGCTGTATGAGTGGCAGGGAGCATGCTACTACGCCATGAGGTGCGGGGTCCGTACTCGGTCCGATTCGGTTGCGCCATTAGAGGTCTGGGGGGGCCTTTTGTCTGCGGGGATCGCGGGGTGGGGAGCCCGGTGGGCCTACGGTAGGTGTTTCAGGACTATGCTCCTCCTCCTCCACCCTCCTCCACCTCCTCTCCGAACTAACATCCGTGGGCACGGCGCCATCAAGGTAGTCTAGGCACAGCAGCATGCCGTCGCTAAGCGAACAGCAGGAGGGGTGCTCAAACTGCTGAGTAGGCGACAAAGGCACACCGCAAGAGCTATTACAGGGCATCACGGCGCGGACTGTTGTGGCTGGCACCGCTGAACCTCAGCCGGGAATGGTTGTGTGTGACAACGGCCGGTAACCTGGTGGCGGGCTCTGCAACTCGCAGCTGACACATGTGCCATGCTGGCCCAGTGTTAATCTGATAGTGCGCGTTTCCTCAAGACTACCCCAATCTGTTGATTTGCTCACGAAGTGCGCCGCATCTGTGCGCATTTCAGGAAGTCCAGCCCAGATGCTGCCACTCTCAGGGGCAGAGCAGGACGCCTCAACTGCCCGCTCACCGACGGTTGTGCGACGTGCCCACGAGGTGGAATTCAACACTGACCATGTTATCCAGAGTTTACCAGCAGCGCAGAGCGATTGTAGACTGCCAGATGTCAACTTCCACCAGAACTGGTAGTCAGGTCAGGTCAGCTTCCTCAAGTCTACAATGAGGAGGGGACGTGGATGTCTGATATCTGTCAGGTGTGAGTAACTTTGAGGAGTCAACACAGATGGTCAGTGGCGATGCCGCCATCATCAGCCTCAACATCCGCTGCTTGGCCTGTTGAAAAACTCTCTGGTCAGCATGAAGTCGGAGCTTTGCGCTCGTCAACAAGAGACGGGGGAAGAATATTCCCTTGTTGATAGCAAAGCACCCTGAGGTCTGTTTCTCAGCGCATATCGGAGGAGGTGGAGGTGGGAGGAGGAGAGGAGGAAGAGGAGGAGAATGTTGGCGAGACACAGAGGGGACATTGTTGAGTCCTTCACTGTTCAGCGTGTATGGGCAGAAGAAGGGATTGGAGGAGTTGGGGAGGAGGAAATGGACAGTCGGCCAGTGAGGGGAGTGAATTCTTACGCGTTGGTACTCTGGCGCATATGGCAGATTTCATGCTAGGCTGCCTATCCCGTGACCCTCGCGTTCAAGAATTTATCCAGCACCGATTACTGGGTGTTCACTCTCCTGGACCCACGGTACAAGCAAAATCTTTCCACTCTCATCCCTGCAGAGGAAAGAGAGTGTGAGGAATGCATGAATACCAGCAGGCCCTGGTGCCCAAGCTGAAACAGTATTTCCCTTCTGAAAGCGCTCGCGGCAGAGTGCGTAGTTCTGCGGGACAAGTAGCGAGGGAGAGTAGGCAGGCAGCAGCTTGTCCAGCACTGGCAGGGTAGCTTTACAAGGCTTTTGCCAGCCTATGTCACCCCACAAGACACTGTCACCTGCCCCCAGCTCGGCAAGTAGGGCTGATCTTTACAGAAAGATGGTGAGGGAGTACGTAGTGACCATACCATCGTCCTAAATGATCACACAAGCCCTACAACTACTGGGTTTCAAAGCTGGACATGTGGCACGAAACTGCGCTGTACGCCTTGGAGTTTTGCCTGCCCTGCCGCTAGCGTCTTGTCCGAGCGGGTTTTCAGTGCAGCTGGTGGCATCATCACCGATAAGCGTACACGCTGTCGACTGACAGCGCTGACAGGCTGACGCTTATTAAAAGAATAAAGGCTGGATTTCTCAGAATTTCCATCTCCACCAGGTGAAGGAAGCTGCAACCTGAATAATTGATCCACTCCTCCTCCTCCTCCTCATTTTCCTCCTTCTCCTCCTTTTGTACATGTAAGCAGAGGAAAATGTATGAAGAGCCCACTGGCTCTTGCTATAGTACTTCATGACATTTAATTTTCTGGAGGGCCACCTACACCGGTCCTCTGTTTGAACAATTTTTTGTGAGTGCCACATACAGGCACCTCAATCTATTCCATTTTTCTGGGGGCCACCTACACGGTCCTCTGTTTTAAAAAATTTTGGGACTGCCACATACAGGCACTCAATCTATTCCATTTTCTGGAGGGCCACTACCTGCTTCTCTGGTTTGAAACATTTTGGGACTGCCACATACAGCACTCAATCTATTCCTTTACGGAGGGCCAACCTACCTGCCTTCTGGTTTGAACAATTTTTGGGACTGCCACATACAGGCACTCAATATTCCATTTTACTGGAGGGCCACCTACGCTCTCCTGTTTTGAAACATTTTTGGGACTGCCCACATACAGGCACTCAATCTATTCCATTTTACTGCAGGGCCCACTACCTGCTCCTCTGGTTTGAACAATTTTGGGACTGCCACATACAGGCACTCAATCTATTCATTTTACTGGAGGGCCACCTACCTGCTCCTCTGGTTTGAACATTTTGGGACTGCCACATACAGGCACTCAATCTATTCCATTTTACTGCAGGGCCACTACCTGCTCCTTGGTTTGAAACATTTTTGGGATGCCACATACAGGACTCAATCTATCCATTTTACTGGAGGGCCACCTACCTGCTCTCGTTTGAACAATTTTTGGGACTGCCACAAACAGGCACCAATCTATCCATTTTACTGGAGGGCCACCTACCTGCTCCTCTGGTGTTTGAAACATTTTTGGGACTGCCACATACAGGCACTCAATCTATTCCATTTTATGCAGGGCCACCTACCTGCTCCTTGGTTGAAAATTTTGGGACTGCACATACAGGCACTCAATCTATTCCTTTAGGGCCACCTACCGCCTCGGTTGAAGAATTTTGGGTGCCATCAGGACTCAATCTATCCCATTTGGAGGCCACTACTGCTCTCTGGTTTGACAAATGTTTGGGACTGCCACATACAGGCACTATCCAATTAAAGTCTCATAGCGACTCCAACGTTGTTCATTGTACCTCAAAAAGTCGTCCATATAGCTGCATCAACGTGCCTTATCAAACGAGTGTTGTCGGCAGAGAAATGGGTTTTTCATGGATTCCACATAAGTTGTTAACTTTGTCGCCACCTGCTGTGTTATCCACAAAATATACTGGCAAACTTTTACCATTTAGGGATATTATTCAGCGCTTCTTGCGCATCTGTTTACATTCCCCTCACCCGGCATATCTAAACTTATAAGAACGCTACTACACTTGATCTTATACAAAAGGTTCTTAGAAGTGCTGTTTGGGGAGTGCAGACAGGGGCTTGGATTGGCGAAAGCTGCCTGGCAGCGGAACGCCAGCTCCATGCGCATCATGCGCTTCTTGCGCATCTGTTTACATTCCCCTCACCCGCCATATCCCAAACTTATAAGAACGCTACTACACTAACTTGGTGAGGCTGGGACCGAGTCTGACTGGGGCTGTCCATATACTGCCGACGAAGAGATTGCGGGCCTACCTCGGTAGGTCTCAAAGGCCTACTATACCTCCTCCCACCCCTCCTCCACCTCCTCATCTCCTGAATTACCATCCGTGGGCATGGCGCCCATCGTCGGTAGCTCTAGGCACAGACAGCAGTGCCGTCGCTAAGCGACAGCAGGCGGTGCTGGAAACTGCTGAGCCTAGGCGATAAAAGGCACACCGCCCAAGAGCATTACAGGGGCATTCCACATCAAAGTTGTTAACTTTGTCGCCACCCTGCTGTGTACAACAAAATATACTTGGCAAACTTTTACCATTTAGGGATATTATTTCAGCGCTTCTTGCGCATCTGTTTAAATTCCCCTCACCCGCATATCCTAAACTTATAAGAACGCTACTACACTGATCTTATACAAAAGTCTTAGAAGTGCTGTTTGGGAGATAGCCTAGAGACACGGGCTTGGATTGGCGAAGCTCGCCGGCATGCAGAGCGCCAGCTCCATGCGCATCATGACGCTTCTTGACGCCCCAATCTGTGTTAATTTCCACCTCACCCGGAGATACTAAACTATAACGAACGCCTTACACTTTGATCGTATACCAAGTGCGGTTTGGGGAGTAGCCTAGAGACAGGGGCTGGATTGCGAAAGCTTCGCCTGGCCAGCGGAGCGCCAGCTCCTATGCGCAATCAGCGTCTTCTTGCGTATAAACTGTTTCCATTCCCCCACCCTGGCATTATCCTAAACTTATTAAGCAACGCTCACTAAATTGAGTTGATACAAAGTGCTGTTTTGGGGACGTAGCCTAGAGACGGGGCTTGGATTGGCGAAGTTAGATGGCAGCGGAGCGCCAGCTCCATGGCAAAGATCCAACTAATAGTTTAATGCAGACCTTTAATCAGTACTCAGTCACTGCATAACATAAATGGTCCCATTATCAAACGAGATGTGCAGGCAAGAAAGATTTGGGTTGTGTTCATGCTTAAGCCATGAACTTGTCGCCACTGCGTGTAATCCACAAATTATACTGACAAACTTGCTATATAGTACCGATATTATTTGAGCACTGTCTGCTCAACCTCCTCTTGGTTCCTCCGCCACCCAGTGGTTTGAAGCACTGAGCATGTTAGGGATATGTGCCATGACACTCTCTACCTGCTGCCGCGCACTGCCATGCCGGTCCCCTATAGGTACAGGGTCAATTATTGCAGTTTTAGATAGCTACTAGCGTTCTTGTCTGTCACTCTGGCATGGCCATGCTGTTGCCCATAATTTTGGCATAATGGTGCGATTAGGCAGCCTCAGAGGCATCCATGCATGCTGCCCCTGCTGTTTCCTGTCCATTTCCGTGGTGTTTCCATCCTTTTCTGAGGTTCCCAGGTGTTTGGCCAAGCTTCCCTGTGCAGAGCCTTGGTCCCCTTGAAAAATGCTCGAGTCTCCCATTGACTTCAATGGGGTTCGTTATTCGAGACGAGCACTCGAGCATCGGGAAAAGTTCGTCTCGAATAACGAGTACCCGAGCATTTTAGTGTTCGCTCATCTCCAATCAAGACAGATCACAGGCAAAACCTACTCCACACAAGGTCAATGTTTACTGCATGTGGTAACCAATTGTGGTGTTAGCCATTTAATTGCCTACGACAAAGCTTGTCAGCCTATCATTCAGTCTGATCTCTCAGAGATTGCTAGCAAAAGTGCCATATTCTGTAGTATTGCAGTATATGGTAGAAGTGATCAGACTCCCAAGGGTTAAAGTATCCTTTCAATCTAAAAAATATTTAAAATTATAATAATAAAAGGGTAAAAATTTAAACCTTACAGGACTTGGCCCTTTTTCGTTTTTGGGTTTTTGTTTTTTGCTCCCCTCATTCCAAAAGCCATAACTTTTTTATTTTTATGTTTACAGAGATGTGTGAGGGCTTGTTATTAAATATTCCATGCAATGTACTGGAAAGTTGAAAACAAAATTCAAAGTTCGGTGACAAAAAAGCACATTTGCAGAGTTTACTTGTGGGCTCTTTTTTTACGGCTTTCATTATGCAGTATACAATTACATGGATACCAAATTTATATAAATTTTATTAGGTTTCAGTAGATTTTAAAAAAAAAATCAAATCTTTTGTACAAAAAATATTTGCAATTTTTCCAAATTCTGAGGCTAATAACTTTTTTCACACTTTGGTGTACAGACCTATGTAAGGTGTAATTTTAGCAGTACGTGCTGGCATTTTAATTTATATCAATTTTGGACCTATATGACTGTTTGATAATTTTTTAATTCAAATATGTATGGATGGAAAAATGGCAATTCATACATTTGGCTGCAATTTTCTCATTACGGCCAGAAATAATCCTTTTTATATTTTGATAGAGTGGCCATTTTAGGATGCAGGGATATTTAACATGTTTATGATTTTTACTGTTTATTTATTTTTATATGCATTTTAAGGAAAGCGAGTTAATTTAAACTTTTACTTTTTTAAAAAAAATGTAATCTTTTTTCTAACTATTATTTCAGAACTTCTAGGGCACTTTAACCCTGCATGGTCTGATTACTGTATTGCAGAACATAGCAATTTTACATATGATCTATAATAGCCTGTCATTCACAGGCTATCAGAGATCACTATCCATGGGAAGCCTATGAGTCTTTATGAGACTGTAGGCTGCCATGGCAACAGATCACCACCCTTTGAGGACATCACGGGGGCGGCAATCAGCCATCCCAGATGGTTGCGCCAGTTGCCCCTTAACAGATTAACTGCTGCAATTGGTGCCAGCCGTGACAGCGGCAGTAACAGGCGGATGTCAGCTGTATTTTACAGCTGACTCCCACTGTGTATGGAGAGAGCTCAGCCCTTTATAGTACATCTTGATGCGCAAGGTTTAAATCACCCCCTATCCCTAGAACTGATATAAAAGTAACCAAAAAAATCATAAACGTTTACCAAAAGATGTATCCAGATGTATCAAAATATAAGAACTGTTATTCCTGTTGGTTAACTCTGTATTAGAAAATAGCACCTAATGTCTATACTGCCACTTTTTAGCCCTTTCACAACTCGATTTAAAAGATCATACAGTACATGAAATGGCAGAATTGCTCCCACACACAGGTCTGAATGCTGTGGCAGGAAAAAGTTATTGTCGTTAAAACACGATTAAAAAAACACATTTGCAGCTTTTTCTTGTGGGCTCTTTTTTTACAGCTTTCATTATGCGCTCCAAATGATACTTTTTTTTTATTCTTTATGTCGATACGTTCACATGGATACCCCCGAGCGACGATATGCGTGGGGAGCCGCCCACCCCTACCATTGTTCTGTGTATGCTGTGCATTGTGGCTTAGGTGTGTGGATGGGAAAACCTGGGAGTTTGGCCAGGCCCAGGTCCAGGTTTTGTCTATACCTCATTATTATATGGCACTTGCACTTTCTACATGTGTATTCATGTGTTATGCTTTATAGGTTTGTAAGTATTTGATTGGTTTTTTTGGCAGGTGACATTATATGGTTCATACCTTTACATATATGCTATTTGGATGTACATATTTTTTTCATTGTTTGCACCTTTTTGCCTATCCTAGCCACAGAAACGTATTGCTATTTAGGTATTGTATACTTTGGCACTTTTACATCTTATCCTATCGTCCATACACTTGTGGTAAGGGGTGGTGGATGGAGTAGGGTGATGCACCCACTCTGTCCTGTGTCCTTTTTTGATACTTTGAATTAATTTTAAACAAGCAGTTGTGTATCATGAATTATTTAATAAAGATTGAATTGTATTGAAAATCAGTTTTGGGTCCGGAATAGCACAGTTCTTTTCTTCTCAGTGTATATTGTCTCTTGTTGGTGTGCGGACCAGTCTATACTACAGCTGTGCACGCCCCATTTCGGTTCCTGGTAGCTGCGCGCCCTCATCCGAGTTCCCCGGCTACTGCGCATGCGCAGTAGTTCCGGCCCCGGAGCCGTGGCCGCGCAGCCGAAGTCCTGCGTTCTGCGCATGCGCAGAATGCAGGGGACCTGGATGAGGGCGCGCAGCTACCAGGTGCTGTGCTGGTAGGCAGAGTAACGTGGCTACTGGGGCGTGCGGTAGCCGCGACTAGTAGCCTCATGTCCGGCTACTCCACGCCCCAGTAGCCGCATAAAAAAATTAGCATATACATGTAATACAAGTTTTGTAAAAGACACCCAGGACGTGAGGATTAGCCCAAAAAAGGGCTATCCTCACGTCCCATCCATCCACCTACCACCCCTTCTACCTTTATAGGTAGAATCGGGGTGGTAGGTGCCCTTTAAGAGATATTAGCAGGATGGTTGAGCTGTTTCTAGGTTTGGGGACCAGAACCTGCAAAGTTCGTCACGGACCCAAACTTTAGTTGGGGACCACTCAACACGAATCAGCAGTTATCTGTGTACTAAGGGATAACTTTAAAAGGTTTGATAACCTCCTAAAAAGAAAACAAACTTCAATAAATCTTAACTAAAAAGTAAAGGCAGTCGAATATAGTATCGCAAGGTGAATAATATAAAACTTAACATTTATTTCAAAAATTACTTAAAAACCACTATATTCATAAATAATAATGCATCAACATCAACAACAGTGGGTCACTGTGCTAAAGATAGTCAAATAGCACAGGGCCCTAAAAGAAGTGCCATCTAGACTGCTGATAACCAAGGGATCAAATATGCACAAGGTAATACACGCCAAGTATCATACCAGACAGCATCAAATGCAAGTAGTTGGCACTCAGCCTTGCAAATGTGGCAGCCGATTTGTGTTCGGTGCAATGTGGAAAAATAATAATAATACAGGTGTATGCTACAACAATGATAGCAGTAACAACAGTATGTGGAAGGTATAAAATGGAGTATTCTTACCAATCCTGGGTATGAGATACGGACCATCAGGTTCTCACAGATAATGAAGGACCTAGGTATCCCTTACACACTATACTCACACCTTGATATTGTCCATAAAGAAAATTCCCGTCCTAACAAGGACGTCCACAGCTGTCCCTGGCGTGCAACCTTGCCCTTGCGCTGAAGCTCCACGTTATCAGGTGATATCAGAACCATAAAAAATGTCCATTATCCAACGCATTTCTTCCGCAATCCCGCCGGATTTTTCCATCAAGGGATCAGACATACCACTGATGCGGTGGATTCTTAGCTTTCTTAAATTTCGTAGTGGTGGAGACCAGGCTTGGTAGCTCTTTGTCTCCAGGCAGTCCAGCTTAGTGAAGCCCAGGACAGTGGGACTGGCGTGTGCTGCACTACGCTGGACGGCCTGGGGGGGGGGGAGACTAAAGTAGCTACCGCCTGGTCTCCACCACTACGAATTTTAAGAAACTAAGAACACCGACATCAGTAGCGTATGTATATCCCCTGATGGAATCCGCGGGATTTGCGGAAGAAATGCGTTGGGGATAATGGGACATTTTTTATGGTTCTGAGATTGCACTGATGGTCCGTATCTCCTACCCAGGTGATTGGTAAGACTACTCCATTTTATGACATCCAAATAGGTGTTACTGCTATCATTTGGTGTAGCATACACCTGTTTATTATTATTTTTCCACATTGACCGACACAAATGCGGCTTCATGCACATTTGCAAGGTGAGTGGCCCAACGACTTGGCATTTGAGCTGTCTGGTATATGATAATTGGCGTGTATTACCTTGGGAATTTGATCCCTTGGTTATCAGCCGTCTAGAGGCACTTCTTTTGGGCCCCGTGCTTTTTGATTATTTAGCAAGTGACCCACTGTTGTTGATGTTGATTTGATTGCATTATTATTTAGATATAGTGGTTTTTAGGTAATTTTGAAATTAAATGGTAAGTTTTATTATTCACTTGCGATTCCTCATTTACCTCCGCGGTGATGGTACAGGTCCCTCTTCGGGTGGATTGATCCGTCAGCATAGGGACGGTCCAATAGCCTAAAGACAGTCGACCACCCATTCTCTGATGATATTTGCATAAATATTTTCGTGATGAAAGCCCTTATTGTTTTCTGGAGCTGAGATACATGAGCGATTTCGTTGCGTCTAAAACCTAGGTTTTACTTGAAGTATACTGGTCGGATTCAACCAGTGAATCCGACCTCTCTATTGACCAGTGATGTCAGTCGGCGGTGTCGAGGACGTAATTAATATTCGCCTCAGGCAGCAAATATGCTAGAATCGGCCCTGGACATAGTTTTAAAGTTGTTTGCTGTGCACAGCAGCAGATATACAATGCACGTGTGGTTAACCTATTCGCCCCTTACCATAGACAGATAAAGAGATCCCATTGCACCTTCTGAATTAACTAGCAGGTCAAGTTTTATGTTGTATGTTGCATCTAGCATATCATCCAAACAGAGGAATTTAATTCCCACTTTTTTGACCAATATGGGTCCCAGAGGTCTGTACACCACAGATCAGTAGTAGTAATGAGCAGAACCAAGAAAGAACTTAAAAATTATGTTCAGATTCACCTCTGGGTTTACACCTACCACATGCAGCCAGCAATGCATGGCAATGCCATTTTGTGGGGGATCATTGCTCCAGGTGGCGTCATCAAAGAGCAACGTTCCTGCCCAAAATGGTGGCTTTGCCGGCTTTAAGGGATATTAGCAGGATGGTTGAGCTGTTTCTAGGTTTGGGGACCAGAACCTGCAAAGTTCAGTTGGGGTCCACTCAACATGAATCAGCAGTTATCTGTGTACTGAGGGATAACTTTAAAAGGTTTGATAACCTCCTAAAAACAAAACAAACTTCAATAAATCTTAACTGAAAAGTAACGACAGTCGACCAACAATTCTGATGATATCTGCATATAATATTTCTCTTGACTGAAAAGCCATTATTGTTTTATGGAGTCTGAAAGATAAAAAAGTATTTTAGTTGAGTATAATAAACCATAGGTTTTACTGAATAACTAGATCAACAGTAATCAAACTCTCTATTGGAAAGTGATGTCAAGTCGGCGGGTGGAGTAAAAGAAGGCATTAATTCCGTTGAAAATCAGATTAAGGCAAGTCACATATAAATTGGTAGTCAGTCCTCTAGGTAAAACAAACACAACCAACACAGTCGTAGATTTGATTACATAGCATCCAAGAAAAATGTGCTGCATTGTGTCTTTTATTAAAACTGCTTTTGGGCAGTGTGTACGCCACAGGGATTTTAATAAAACATTAGTAATAGCCTATTGGACTCTGGTACTTGGGCTTTCTGACTTAGTTAAGCGGCTTCTTTTGATAAATATATTTTCTGTATCACTGTAACACTGTAACTATAAAGTCCTCAAAAAGAAACTATACAAAGAGTAAATCTTCCTAAGAGTAACTAAACAACCATATAGAAGACAGATGTGAAATCTTAAGGGCAAATCATATACAGATTTTATATTTGAGTATTTCCCAATGTAGAATGTGTTTATAAGCTTTTACTCAAACTTTTACAATTCTGTAAAGTTGAAGTAGAGAAATAAACCACAAGTCAAAAAAAAAAGACAAAATGGGCTGCACATTAGGGATCTGATACGGTTTTATATTTTCATAGTTTTTTTTTAAATTAATGAATGTCCTGTAAACTTTCTTATGTATTGTTTTAACCCCATAACAACATATAGTGTAGTGTTTACTAGCTGATCCTAGTTCAAGGCGGATGTCTGCAATACAATAGAAACGGACACCCACTGTTAATTGCCGTTCTGGCACTGATTGCAAATTTTACCTTTTTAGGTGCAAAACAGAATGGTAGCAGCACTTGGTCACCACCAGTCATAATTGTAGGCAGCGATTGGTTACCATTCAAGCCAGAGACCTCTCAGAGGGTCCTAGGCTGATTACTCAATGATGCAGAGTACACTCTTGTTTGATGAAGGGTTTGATACAGAAGGTGTATATTCACCACTTTATTCAATGTTCTAGGGTTGAAACATAGGCAGTCCCCTGGTTACATACACAATAGGTTCCATGGGTCTGTTCTTGAGTTTGTATGTAAGTCGCAACTGTATATTTTATAATTGTAGATGCTGAATTTATTTTTTTTTTGCCACAGTGACAATTGGAGTTTCAACATTTTTTGCTGTATTTGGACCAGGATTACCAATAAAGCTTCATTACAGACACCTTACAGCTGATCATTGCAGTCTGTGACAATAGTAAAGCCTCCAGAGATCTTCACCAGAGGTCACAATGTGCAGAGGGCTCCGTCTTTAACTTGGGGTCATCTGTAAGTCAGGTGGCCTTAAGTAGGGAACTGTGTATATAATATGTGTAGAAGGAATAATATGTGTAGAAGAAAAAAGGCAGCACTCCAACGCAGGTAGATGTAAGGTAAGATGTAACCTTGAGTGCTGCTTTTTTCCTTGTACATATTTTGGATAACCTGGCCCTGGTAGCTTGTAGGAAGGTCTATCGTTAATCCTTATTTCCAAAATTCTAAGAATTCTAGTGTCACTGGGATGAAAAAATACTTTGCCTGGTGATACAACTGCCTGTTCATCTCTATCTATCTATCTATCTTTTATCTACCTTTAATATGCGCAGATCACATATACAAATAAATCAATGAAAAAAGAATGAAATATGTCAAGTATTCCCGAGTCTATAAATTCCAAATCTGTTGGGCTCATGGACCGAGCCCTTTCCATACAGTTCAGTTATCTGCAGTTTTATTCAGCAGACACCTTTCCTTAACTATCGAGAATGCTGCTGACACCGATTCAGCATTTAACCTGTTATGTCCCGTAGTCCAACTATATCACATAAGGTCTAAATAATTAAACTAGAGGTTATACTAAATCTTATCCCGGAAATATATTTATATATATTTTTAAGCCCTTCTCCCCTAGAACATGCAGCCTGTAGACAGTACACAATATAAATGACACTACATGTTTATGGCGATATACACTTCTTCGCCATACACACTCAATAGGACTTGTTTTGATCATTTACCGGATGTTGCTGCTGGAATTGGACGTTCTGAAGCATCTGCTATAAAAATAATATATAAATTCTAAATAATGTTTCACTATTAAAATATAAACAATTGCCAACAAAATAATTAAGTATACAGATAATACATTCAATAAAATAGTTTGGGCTTTCAAGTGCGTCTTAATTTCTGATATATACAGTCACCCAATATCGAATTTTTGTATGTTGTGAGTTTTTCTCACTATAGTAATTAGTTAAAGAACAGATGAATGGGGAATTTTAAATTGATGTGTATGAATAAATTTACACCATGTTATCCTATCTTCTCTGTAGCAATGACAGTAAGTTATCCTTAATACGTGCCGCATCTTTTTTGGAACATGAAAAGCCTATTCCCAGTGACTTTAAACAAGTGACATAATGTACTTTGACAAACAGATGTACTTGCGGTTATTAGCATTTCATAAATTCACTCGAAGGTGGACTGCATTCAGATACATACAGTGTCATTTGTTGAGCGGTTAGCTAAATTTGGATGTGCAGAATAGTCATTATTTTTACTGAAGAAATAAAGGCACTAATTACTTACAGACAAGATACTTAGCACAAACAGATAAGCTTCAAAATGAAAAATTCTCCGTTTTATGCTAATTATGTTCTCTGCCTTGTTTTCATAGTCTGATAATTTGAGGCTTTAAAATCACCAGGAAGCCATTAATTGGAATTCTTCAATAAAAAAATAAATTGCATGGAAGTGGAAGACGAGTTGTAAAGGCAGACTCTCATTGCATTGTACAGTAAATATTCTAATGTTGCTATTTATGAATTGGATGGAGTTATTCAAAGGAATAATGTGATGTTTTTTCGATGGACTCGTCAACAGAATCTAATAATTTAGCTTTCAAACTCTCGTTCTTCTTGATCTCAAGACTTCATTGTGTTCTATCTTGGGGCTGTTTTCATTTATGAGACACTTATCATCTTTATGTGACAGTCCGCCCTTCTTCCAAATGTCATTGTGGACAATATTTATTGTTTTAAGGTTATTATTTTTACATTCTAACTTCCAAAAACATTGGCCATGTCACTACAATGGCTGATCTCCCTCACGTCTCCATCTACCCTCCCATATAGATTGTGAGCCTTCAAGGGCAGGGTCCTCCTCCCATTGGTTCCGTATCTCCATAGTTTTTGTATTTGCATTTGTACTTGTCTTTATGTAATCTATGTGAATTCCTTATTGATTGTACAGCACCATGGGATTAATGGTGCTCTATAAATTAATATTTATAATATTGTGGAGCCTTGATGATAAGTTGCACTTTGGATGAAAATAAGTGTTGTATTTAGACCCCAACACATTTAAATCTTCTACCAGCTCATAATTTACCCCAGAACTAGAAATAGAGTGGTAATAATTTGTTTTGAGTGAGTCTGAACCACAAAATTAAGGTCCATAACGAACTTTGCAAGTTGGGATCCCAAACCTAGACATAGACTTCAGTCAGTTTGTGCCTGGCTCTGGATCAACACTGCTGCAAATAACCCATGAACTATTTGAATTAATGAGGGAGTCACACGCCACCATATTTGGGGAGGATTAGCACTCCCCTATGACGTCAGGGGAGAGATGATACGCACCAAAATGAAAAACTTGCTGGATCTAAATTTAAAAGGGTACGCTAATGCCTAGTGTAGAGCATCTGACAATCTTTTCAGACATACATTTCTCATTTGTTAGCCATCTATATTTTTAGAAAAATATCAGTTTTTATTTTTATGTAAACTGAAATATCACAGCATCAGCCTTGCCTGCTGGTAGATACTTTTTCATGTTTTCCCACTCATTCTGCGAGGGATGTCAATCACAGTGTAAAGGAGCAGAGATGATTGGAGCATAATAAATGGCCCTTTGGTGCCTCCAGAAGATAACTTTTAGAAATATAAAAAAATCATCTCTAAAATGACTTATCACTAAGAAAAAGTAAAGAAACGGTCTATTTAGAATGCTTATAAAGTGCCTGGTGTCACTGGGGCATCTAATCCAGTGGTCTGAGGCAGAGAGAAAGAGTTGAAAGACTCCATGGTCTTGTCTCATCTTCGACCACCTGCTTTACAACTCCATGGCCTGTTTGTACCAAATTCAGGCCCCACAGGATACTACTTCCAGCTACAGGAGTAAGCGTAAGCAATGTAACACACACATTGGGCCAAATCTATTAAACTGGCTGTGCCAGTGTTCTGTCATTCTAACTACGATTGCATAGCTCAGACTTCTGTTTAGACACCCCAATGACTCCAACATTGCTACTTACATACTACAGTTGGCTTCACATTCGCCGACCATGGATCACATGGAGTGTACATACTCCTGGTGATGGGATTCTGAGCACCATATGGATATACAATGAAGCACCTAAATAGGAGCACTGACATTGTGATAATAACAGTATGGGCTATGCTGCATATCGGGGAAGCCAGAACTCTGTGCATCATATATTAACATGGTGCTCGAAGTACTATCCCCAGGAATTGTTTTGGACCCTGCATAGTCGGTGATCCATGAACCCGAAAAGAGTGAAGTTGATTTTCAAAGTTTAGTTCCACTTTAGCTTCAAAAAAAGGATTCATTTTGGAGAAATGTGTCCTCTAGTTACAGAACAATAGTGAAGAAATCAGATGATACCTTTTTGAGGCTGAGTATATTTGATGTTGAGCTTTCGAGAATACTAGTTCTTTTTTCGACAGAAATGATGTTAAGCAACATGTCTGATGAAGAGAACTAGGATTCTCGAAAGCTCACCATGATGTTAGCTCATTCTGATGAAGAGAACTAGTATTCTCGAAAGTTCACCATCAATTATACTCATTTAGCCTCAAAAAGGTATTGCTTGTTTTCTTCCCTCTTCTGATTTCCATGGCTAACACGGTCTACACTACTAGCATCCTGTGGCTACATACCTCTGGCTTCACATGAACACATTAATACTTTTTCCTTTACTTCTCTTAAGCACAAATTGGATAGGATGGCCTTTACCTAAAATGACATGCCGCTATATGAACTGAAAGCTACAAGGAAGTAATGTAGAGCTTCTATAGACAGTTCTGGCAGAAGGCTGTTTGAACCTTTACAAGAAGTATTGAGGACACAATAAAACAACTTTTTTTATAACCTTATAACAGTTGCTGAGTTGATTTATTGTCAAAATTGGGGTAACTATTCAAGTGAAGATTTATCAGGAAACAAAGAAAAACAATTGTGAATTGTTTTATTTATTTATAAATCTGGCCCAGTTAAGTAAAGTAGACATCTTGATAAATAGCCTCTATTATTCCTTCTTCTATTTGCTGCATTAACACTTGTACTGACATTGCACAGTCATCTAAACAATTCTACTGCATTTCACATGGCCCGGAAAATATCTCTGTCCATTATCTTTCTCTGTAAGTTATTTTACATTATCATTGTATTTATACAGAAGACAGATATAATATGAAAAAATATTAATGAGAAAATTCAAATTTTCTACTTGAAACAAGGTATTCTATCTACAACCATCTATCGTTATTAAGAAAAAAATATATATATACAGTATATGTATTGCTTTTAGTAGCATGTGGCAGATGCAATAGTGTAAAAATATGTGAAAGAGAATGCATTATTAAAAAGATGTTTAGTTCAACTTGATTCTTTTGTTTGGTCCATTTATTTGTTTGATCCAACTTATTCATTTTTAAGATGACCGATAAAGTCAGCTTAAAACCTTTATAATAATAACAATAATAATAACCTTTATAAAGTGCCATAATATCCCGTGAAATATGCAAATAATTTTTCCAGGATGAGACAAGGAAAACCATGCCTCATTCGAGGCAAAAAGGCATGGTTTTCCTTGACCCATACTGGAAAACTTATTTGCATGTTTTTCTGAATCCCCTAGTGGACCACCAATGGCTATAAGTCTCCATACACCTGCAAGGTGGCCTTAATTGGCAAAGTCTCTGTGAGGAGATCTCTTACTCTCTGACCCTAGTCAAAAGCCTCTCACTCAGCCAAACCTGTTCCCTACACTGTACTGAAGAGATGTAGCCATGTCAAAACAGCGCTGTCTACAGTTGGGAATCTGTTCCTTCTGGAATAGATATACTGTTTTGGCTTTAATCATGCCATTGGGATTCATAGGGAAAGTCATTTTTGATGGTAAGAGGGCTGACTTAAAGCATAGTAAAACAGGCATTGTTTTTCTTGTCCCATCCTGGAAAAATTATTTGCATATGTCCCACAAACCCCTAGTGGAGCATCAATGACTATAAGTCGCCACACACCTGTAAGGTGGGCTTGATTGGCGAACTCTCCATAAGGAGAACTCTTACTCCCTGGTCATATTCTGCAGCGTTGTACAAATCATGAGGTACATATAAAAATAAAACAAGAAATTACATAGTAATAACATATCAAACAATATTTATTTGTTTATAGAATAGGAAATTATATTATCTCTATTATAATTGTAGTCAAAATTATGTTCATATACTTCTCTGTATCTTTCAGTTCTTATCAGTGCTGTTGACCTTATCTGGCTAGTAAAATGGTAGAAACAATGGATTGGCTATGTGTCATGCATGAAACATGTAACTGCTCCCAATTCTTTTTTAATATGATTTTTTATTAGCAATAACACACATAATCTAAATTCCAAACTCCATAATAGAAAAGTAAAAAAAACTGAAATCCAGCATTAATAAATCCCCCTAGATGACCACTTGCATTCAGTAAACTTGACTTCATACTACACGTGTGTAACACAAAACAATTATAGGTCAACTAAATAGAACTAATGTTAGAAACATGTCTTTAGTATTTTTTTTTTTTTTTTGTGTATACATTATTTCAGTACTGTTGTTAGAGATGAGTGGGCCTGGTAAGCACCCAGGCACAGACTGGCACACATGCGCGCTACCATACTCCCAAAGATCACTGCTCCTCAATGTCATTGAGATTGTTGATTTAGCGGCGCACCAGAACACTTTGCCAGTATCATTTAAACAGCTAAGACCTTCTATTGGTGCTAGCACTGATCAGAGGTGTTAACATCAAGCTGATGACCGGAACTTCATCTTCTTGCTAAATCCTGGTTCAGGGACCCAAACTTGCAATGGTCGGCACAGACCCAAACATTGCAGTTTGAGTTCACTCATCACTACTGCTAGTGTCTAGGTGATCTGTAACTTGACTACTGCACTGACACAATAAAGATCCGTGATAAAAGCTCTAAAAATATGGTATATTAGGAAAGCGGATAATATCATATTCTTGAGTAATAATTAAAAAAAAAATATCACAAAACACAGAAAATCTCTCCAATTCTTATTTAGTTAGCTACCACAATCCTCCATCTATTTATTGTGCCTTTGGGAAATTTTATAATGAAAAATAAAAAAAAGCACAAAAACTTTTAAATATATAAAACAAATATGAAATAATAATAACATACTGCTGGTAAATAACTAATCTAGCCAATATGTTGGAAAACCTGCATTCCAATATTTTCCATAGATATACACATTTAGATTGACTTCTATTCTTAACATTTAATAGTCACATTGTGTGCTCCCTTGAGCCATGAATATACTCATGTACAGGAGATTCTCATATCTGGGTCACAAGTTTGCTGGAGGTCAATAAAAGGCTACAAAATAGAGCATGGCTAATTTTGAAGTTGTGGAAATATTTCTCACATGCATTAAACACATTTCTAAAATGAATGCCTGGACAAGAAAGCTAGAACTCTAGTAATTATTCATAGATGTTACTGGGAAGCAGCCACTAATGAATAGAGACCATTAAATACTGAATCAGCTGATTAGTCTTAACCCATAAAACATTTTAAACCAAAGAATGTTTATTATTATTTCAAATCATGTAAAAATATAGTAAGTTTATATATTTGCATATAAAAAAACTCTGAGGATCAAAGGGTTGTTGGAAACCCAGCAGATCCTATTATGAGGTCCAGGGGAAACTGTAATATAGATTCAGCACACTGCTATGACTTTATTTATTAGTAGAATTAAAATCCAGATAAAATCCAGGACTATCTAAAACCATATGACACTCAAATCCAATGTGAAATAGTCAAAAACCCATCACAAGCTGTGATTAAAAATAAAATAATATCCCAGCAATCTGTCAGCCAACGATTCAAGCAGCAAATTGTAGAGCAGGTCCTATTCCTACCCATGTTTTTGGTTCGGGCATTATCTTCTCCTTTTACCAGTGCGCGAGAAGACCTCATTGGCTGATGACACGTGGTTGCGGTTTACAGCCTGTGATATACACACATTCCTGTGCATGAGGCCTTAGACTGGGGAAGGTGGATTGGCATACATATACACAGTGGATGCCTAGACTCCTATTAACCTTCTGTCTGGGGAGTTAGACACAGCCACTAGATAGACATCTGTAGATAAATATAGAATACACAATCATCCTGCCAGGACCTTATGATAGAATTCATGAATATAAGATTAAGGTCCTGGCAGGGAGATTAGCTATGGACAGTTTGAGATCACATGATCCTCCATCTGCAGCCATGTTATGGACAGGAATCTCTGGCTGATGAGGTGAAAGACAGGAGGCTTCACTTCACATATCAAGAAAACGGAGCACAACCTTTAATATATGTATATTAGTAAATTACCTAATATCCTGCCCCTCCACACTTACACACACATTAAAAAAAAAATAAGGAAAAGTGCCCAACCCTTTAAGACACTTTATGACGAGTTTTGCAGTATGCGTTAAGCCTTTGTCCATTTGGAAGACCCATTTTCGTTTGAACTTTAACTTCCTGACTGATGTCTTGAGATGTTGCTTCACTATTACCACATAATGTTCTTTCCTCATGATGCCATCTACTTTGTGAAATGCACTAGGCCTATTCATCTAGATACAGTACTTGTTTTACTGTTGATAAGGACACACTATTACCAGCTTCAGACAGCATTTCACAAGGTCTTTTGCTTTTGTTCTTGGGTTGATATGCACATTTCGGACCAAAGCACGTTCTTCTCTGAGAAACAGAACATGTCGCCTTCCTAAGTCATATGATGGTTGGACATTCCCATATTTGTACTTGTGTATAATAGTTTGTACAGATGAACATGGTACCTTCAGGTTTCTGGAAATTGCAGCCAACAAGGATGCCGACTTGTGCAAGTCCACAATACTCTTCATGATATCTTGGCTGATTTCTTTAACCTTGTGCTTCAGGTGTGCCAGCAAATACATCCACAGGTGTGTCTCTAATAATAGGTTTGTCAATAATAAAGCTTCCAACATCATCATATGGGCTTTCTCAAAAAGACATAGGGGCCAATTTACTAAGGGTCCGTCGGACGCATTTTCACCAGGTTTCCTGAATTTTTCCTTTTTGCCCTGAATTGCCCCGGGTTTTGCCGCACACAGTCAAATTGTGCCGGCTTTCTTGTGGCACAAATCAGGGGGAGTGGTTGTCGGACAACCTGACTGATTCGGAAAAACGGCTGAATTTAAAAATGAAATTGTGTCGCAAGATCAGCACTCATGCACCAGGAAGAAGAAGGTGAACTCCGGCGGATCTCAGTGGGGGAAGCAACACATGCAGGAAATTGGACGCACAATCCTAGTGAACGGGACAGGTAAGTAAATGTGCCCCATAGTGTATGTAAACTTTTGACTTTGCAGAAAGTGATAAAAAAATTCCCTAAAAATTATTTCATGTTATTCTGGCATTTGGCAACTATAAATAATTTTAGTAGTCCTAAAACAGGAAAAAGTTTATTCTGATTACATGTCAGATAGTGAGAAAA
Source organism: Engystomops pustulosus (assembly GCA_019512145.1). Taxonomy (NCBI): domain Eukaryota; kingdom Metazoa; phylum Chordata; class Amphibia; order Anura; family Leptodactylidae; genus Engystomops; species Engystomops pustulosus. The sequence continues at coordinate 190,843,802 of CM033643.1, read as the reverse complement.
ACATTATTTTTATATAGTATATGTAGACTTCTGGTGTCAGCTATATAAACTATGTACAGTCCTACATAAAACTGGATACATACAAAAGGTGTACCACATGACCCACAGATTTGTTTAGCTGTCTGTATTGTAGATCTGCAACAATTTTTGTTTGCAAAAACCCTAATTATCATGAACATTCTAATTCTGAATTACAGAGTTCTGCACTGATACATACTCTTATATAAGTGAATTAACACTTACAATGAAGTCGGTAGAGTCAGGGGGAGATGGTTGGATTACCTGACTGCCGAGCTTCCAGGTAGATTGCTGACATTTATGTGAGATACATTCTATAGACTTCTACTCTCTTGATGCATCACCTATTTGTCAGTGAAATGCTCTTTCCAGCACAGTAATGCCAGCCATATCCATAATTGTAACCTTTTATTGATACCAGAACAACACTGTAAATATTGCAGGGCTTAAGGTTAGACTATTAGTGTAAGAGTTATGTCTATACGGCATAAACAGCATGACTGAAATTTAGAACCTTTCTGCATCTAAATCACAGAGTAGATGTCTAGAAATGTACATTTTTTTTCTCCTTTATTACCATTGGAAATGCTGAATGCAGCTTATTATTGAGAGGAATAATACAAGGAATAGGTGGCTTTCTTAAAAGGCATTAGTGTCATGTGTGAAGCACCCATTTGTGACAACCGCATAGACCTTTGAATAGGAAATTGAGGTTTTCTACCTTTTAAGTATAAAAATGCTAATTTGGGATTCACAGTCTCTGAACTGGAGGACTGAATTTCACATGGAGTATTTTTTTTTTTTTTAATTTCCAGTTGAAAGAAGGCATTTGGCACACAACTGCCTACAGCCAACTGTCAACAAAAATCAGCTGTAATAGCACCGTACTGTCACTGATTTATCTGGTGATGTGATAATCTCCTCAATTTAGTTAGCTATATCTTCTTCATACAAAATAGCTAAAAGTCTTGCCAGGCATTTCTGAATATCTAGAGGTATCATTAGGATGATAATGGACCATATTAAAGAAATGCTCACAATTTAAAACTGTCAGTAGAGAAAGAAGAAACACGGATAAAGCTGGAAAAAAAAACTATACAAACAGTATCTTTCACTTTTTTAAAGTAAATCTGCTCATTTAGTGGCTTGATGATACAGTACGGGTAAGTTTTTTTTTTTTTTTAGAGTACTGTATCTACAACTAATAATTTACGAAAGCAAACTTTGCCTCTGTTGAAAAAAAGCTTTCAATTTATTTGGAATACAGTAATTCACTTCTTACAAAGTACAAGAACAAAGAAGGAGGAAGGAGACAAAGAATAAAAAAAACTTCCATACTACACTCTTTGAAACAAAGTTTGAAACATAATTGAAACTCAATTTTGCCCTGAGAGGTCTGAGTTAGTAAGATTAGTTCATAGGTCTGCTGCACAACAATGTGCACATGTGACCTGGTCCTGTTTCTAAAGTCCTCAAACTGGGCAGAAACTAATTTTTTCACAGCAGTAGCCTAGCCATGGGACTCACTGGCCTATCAGTTTGTAGTGAAAGGAGTAAACCAAATGAGGATTGGATTCAGGGGCCCACTTTAGCTAGTGGTCTATTCTCTTCCTCTGTAGCCAATTAAACCGCAATGTGTAAGTGGGTATAGAGGGTCTCAGTTATGTAAAAATATTAAAACAACTAGATTTATTTAGTCTGGAAAAGAGATGACTAAGAGGGGACAATATTAATTTATATAAATATACTAGTTGTGGCTCTCGGCGTTGCATGGGATAGTAAATAACTGCTCTTAGCTATAACAAAATAAAATGGCATCTTCATCAGGTCAAGCAATATTAGGAAAAATAATAATAAGACAAGACAATACAGAGTTTACAATTAGTATGAGAACACTTCCGAGTGAAACGGTTGCAAAAAATGATATATATACAATGAGAACAGATGGAGATGCATGGTAATGATTATAATATTATAAAATACATATTATACATATACTTTATAAAATACATAAAAAAACCTATATAAAAGGACAAATATATATGTATATAAATCAATATCTGTATATATACACCTGTCTCTGGCAATGACCGTCTCTAGCACTGGCACTGACCGTCTTTGTGTCCGACTGTCTCTGACTGTAACAGTCTTTCTCTGACTGCCTCTGTCTCTGTCTCTGATTGCCTCTGACTGTCTTTGATGGTCTTTGACTTTCTCTGACCGTCTCCGTCTGTCTATGACAGTCTCTTTTATTCGTCTCTGACTGTCACTTTGTTGAAGGGGGGATTTATCAGAAGTGTCGGAAAGCAAAACTGTTCTAGTTGCACAAGCAACCAATCAGAGCTCAACCTTCTTTATCCCACAGCTGTGTATTTTGGAAAGCACGGTTTGGAAAGTTCTGCTCAAAAATGAGTCTATGACGTTCCCTGAGTCACAGAGTGTGGCTGTTCAAAATTTGGCAATTGTGAATGCGACGGTGCAGCTTCCCTTAGCGGACATACATACACACACATACTCAGTTTATATATTAGAATAATGGTTCATTCTAAAAATATGTTGAAAAGTTGTTCCATATTAAATCAAATCAAAAGACGAGGGGGCACTGTCTCAGTCTGGAGAAAACAAGATTTACTCACCAGAGGTGACAGAGCTTTTTTACTATAAGAACTGTCAATCTATGGAATAGCCTGGCAGCAGAGAGCTTCAAAAAGGGTTTAGATACCTTTTTACACCTAGCTAACATTGACGGTTATGTTATAAAGAATTATTTCCCCTAAATTCCTTCCTCATCCAATCCCTTCCCTTCCTTGGTTGAACTTGATGGACATGTGTCTTTTTTCAACCGTATAAACTAAGATACTATGAAACACCCAGGATTGGAACTCTACCTACCCCAAGTGTTAGAGTCAATTATGCACTCTGATAACAGTGCTCAGCACTGGCTCCTGCAATCTGTAATCCCCCAAAAACTTGTTCTGTACCCCGGTTCAGAGATGAATTGAACTTTGGACATTTTTGGACATTTGAATATTTCCCCTGTACGAAGTCAGCACTTGTTACTTTATTTAACATCTAGGGTTAACTTCCATTAATCTATAGTGTTTTGTTATATACATTCTGTTTATTAGGACTGGATTTGTATAGACCTTAAGAACGGGTTAACAAAGATTAAGACTCATTCCTGACTGTGGTTTTCTAATGGAAGAGAAGCTATTAATTTTCCACAGCTAGCAAAGTAATTGTTTAGCAGGAGAATAACAGACTTGTTTGCCAGGAAAGCAGAAAGCACTAGAATGACAGGTGCCGTCTGGAAAGTTGTTTACCACTTTAGAACCTTTCTGCCATAGAATATTATGGGGACTCAATGTAAGTCTATGCATGAATGCTTTGTCATTGTTTAGGCTAAAATAAAAGGCATGTAAAGAGAAAAAAAACCCAGTCCCTAGTGTCTTGAAGTTAGGGAACCGAACTTTGAGAAAGAGTCTGACAGTCTACCAGAAGAACATGCTGAGACAGGGATACTCTGCCATTGACCCTGGGCTCCTAGACCTTGGCCAGATTTCTGTGAAGAAAGGACAGTTAGTCCAGGCCTTATCTCAACATAGAATACTTCTGTCAGTAAGGAGATTGGAAAAGTCACCCCTATTCTGTGATTTGTAACTGAATTTCTTCCATGAAGAAGGTAAATGTTCACCGCAGTCCCTGTATCTCTGGACTTATTTCCCATTGGGGTGTACCACACCTCACCATCCCTTCCAGAGAGCAGCAACACATGGTGACACTTAGACAGTGCCTGGCTATATATTTATATAGTTGCTTATATATTTTAAACTTTATGTTAATTCTATAAAACATCAAATTGCAAATTGGTTCAAATGACAGTCACCAATATCAAGCAGCATAAAGACATATTGATACATCTAACAAAGGATAATGTCACTTTTTAAGTTTTCACGTTAGCCAATAAGAAGCAGGAATTTACATTACCTCTTGCTATCAGCAGTTCAAGATTTGTAATGGCAGTCTGAGTTAATGAAGATAGCATGTATCGATCCAGACCACACTCTCAAGAGTATTTATTGATGCTAGGAAACTACAGCGAATCTGTAACATAGAGATGTGTCCTTCCATCTTGGCTGGAAATGTGCAGACATATTTCATGTTAAAATAATGAGATTTTCAAGACAATAATATTTTGTTATGTTGTATTACAAATAAATCACATATATTTTGTGACCTGTATTCAAGGGTTTTGCTCAAATGCTGTGATTTTTTAAAGAAATTGATATCCATAGCCAAATTTAAACTTCTGTAAGTTAATGGGATTTTCCAAGGATTCTGGAATGCCATGGAGGGCTGGTGCATGGGATTTAATTACCCGGTTCAGTTGCAATCCCCTGTCCGGACTGTCCAACGAGGATGAAGTCCGACGCGATTCACCAAGATCGTGCCCCCGATATTCTGCATGTGTCACTTCCCCGCTGAGGTCCGCCGGAGTTCACCATCTTCTTCCCGGTGTATGTGAGTGCATGTCTTGCAACACAATTTGAATTTTAAATCCTGCGCTTAGTCCCAATCAGTCGGGTTGTCCAACAGCCACGTCCCCAATTTAAGTCGCATGAAAGTCGGCGCAATTGCACCAAAATCTGATCGCGTGCGCCAAAAACCCATTAAATGTGGCGCAAATCGGAAATAGTCGAGAAACCCGATGGAAATGCGGTATGCGGACCCTTAGTAAATGTGCACCATAGTGTACTTACCCTGCTGTCTCCCAGTAGCCACATTTCATCAGGACTTCTGTTTTTTCCCAGACCCTGAAGTCAGTTCCAGAGGTCATGGGACCCTCATCGGTCAGTAAATGGTTGTAAGAGGAAGTGGTTCGAGATTGCCATTGCCACCAGCTTCGGCTATATTATTGGTTTCTTCTAAGTAAACTATTGCAGTGATGTCACATTAACAGTACTACAATAACATGACGTATACTGTTGTACTTCACTTCCCAAACCTAAATAACCTATTACAGTGGTGGTAAACCTATGAAAAGAGTGCCAGAGGTAGCACTCGGAGCCCTCTCTGTGGGCAACCAGGCTGTCACCCCAGCACATAATTTGGCAGAAAAGTTGAGTAACTTAATGCCTCCTCCTGCCAGCACTATTATATAGAAATACTTTATGGGATTCCTGAGATGGCAGGAGGAAAAAGGAGGCATGGACATTAATGGATTATCATTGCACTGCAATTCTTCCTTCCAAAGGAACCATAAAGGGAAACACTTTTAGTGTCATCAGTATGCCTTTGTAATTGAAAGTTGTGGCAGGATAAGGAGCAATAAGTCGCTGATTATATTGCTGTGTCAGCACTTTTCAATACATAAGCAGATTTTTGGTTGTAGTTCGGGCACTTGGTTTCAAGTATGTTCACCATTACTGACCAATGACATACACAGTGGCTGTATGCTATGTGTACGAACGGCAGCTGGCATATGGTCGCCATATAAGTGCATTTTGCATGGCATGGTATGGTAAGATGGAAAACAGATAGAGCATGCTCTATATTTTGCTGTGTATATGATCTTGCTATGGAGAGGGGAGGGGTGCAGAGCGCTCAACCCTTCAACCTCTCCAGTCAAACATATGTTACTTCCTGGTCCCGCGTGAAAGCAGGATTACAGTGATCAAAATAAACTTGGTGTAAAGCTATCAATGGACACTTTTCTAAAATACAAGTAGCTAAGTAAGGATAAGAGAAGTTTGTTAGTAAGATAAAGATGGATAAAGGCTGATCAAAATACATATCTCTTACCATAGTAACAAAATGATATGTTAAACACAGACATACCATATTGGATAGACTCATAGAAATAGAGCTAAACATCCTCATATATTCCTCAAATTAAATATTAGATCCTTATACTAACTGTATGGGTTTGTAATCTTTCTCACTGCTTGTCTAAAAATTCAGAAACTAAAACCATTTCCTGTTCCCTAAAGTATTCCCTAGTTTGTCATCCCAAACAGTTAACTTGTGCTGATTTATATACACCCCCCTCGACCCCTATGGATTAATTACATAAAGCCTTATGTGGGCCCCCCTAAACAGCTCTGAGCCCCGGCACTTGCCGTGGTTTGCATGGAGAAGTGATTTCTATTTTTTACCAAGACACGAAGAATATACAGTGCAGATGACTAAATAACTAAATAAGATTATCAGATAATGATCCACTGTAAAAGGAAGATGGGAAGGTCACTTTAAGTTAAACCAAACCACAAGTAACACATAGAGTATTAAAGTAGAGCTAAATTATAGCTCTTCTGCATTGATATATTTAGCCTCACTGTAGCTCTACTACCACAAAATGTTATGCCATTAGCAAAAAATATATGTAGCATTTTAAGAACATCTCCTGTGTTTTGAAAATTGACTACACACTTATTATTTATAAATAACAAATCATAAAAGGATACATTAAAATTGTCGATTTAAAGTGTAACACAAAATGGAAATCAGCCAGTATTTATCCAGTCTCTAGTCCAAATCCTTTTGATCTGTATCCATTCAATAAATAGGGAGTCTGCATACATCTGCATATTGCATAGAATCTGCAAGCTTCAGTACACACTAATGAAGACAATTCATATATTGCAGAAAAAAATATCAACAATACGGCCATTGTTGTCTCCCCCCCACCACCACCACTAGAAAAAACTGAAGCATGGTTAATATGGTCCAGTGGAAAATGAACCGACAAAATTGTAATGTGAAAAAAAAAACTGAGCTCATTCAGGTGTGATGTTTTCTTGCATACATTTTTCTCCCTTGACCCATGATATTTGACTGCATATAGGGTAAGGAAAATGATCTCACATAGAAATGTGATGTCCTTTACTGCCAGGGGCTGTTGCTGTTTTAAATGGAGAAAAGGCACAATGCATGAAGAAGGAAAATTAAAGTGTATTCATTTTAGAAATTAGATACAGTGTCAAGAGACTGAAGATAGCTGTGGCCTGAAAATTGAGATTCAGGCTTACGCACAGTTCAGTGAACTTTTGGCCGCAGTCGGGTTTTTTTTTTTATTTCCGTTGAAATTATATTATAAATAAAATATCAGGAAATAAGTAGACAAACAGTCAATCACATCATATGGGCAACATTATTTGCAATATCTGAAGCATGGTATTTTCATTAATAAAACTTTTTATTTTTGCTTCTGATCATTAAAATTTTGCACATGCATCACATACAAACAAAAATGGGGCTCATTTACTAAGGGTCCGCGGAGCGCATTTTCGTCAGGTTTCCGTATGATATCTGTTTTGCGACACATCGTGCTGGGGATTGTGTTGCACGCGATCTGATTTTGCCACATCGGCACCGGCTTGCACGCGACAGAAATTGGGGGGCGGGCCGTCGGATTGGGACAACGCGCAAGATTTAACATTCAGAATTGTGTTACAATTGTGACACGCACTTACAAGCACCGGGAAGAAGAAGGTGAACTCCAGCAGAGCTCGGCGCGGAAGCGACGGATGCAGGAACTCGGGCACACGATCTTCATGAATCGCACTGGACTTCATCCTCGTCAGACCGTCCGAATCGGGGATCGTGACAGGGCCAGGTAAGTAAATTTGCCCCAATGTGTATAAAAAGTCTGTGTACCCTTAACACTTGTATATGGTAAAAAAAAGCATTGGTCTTACCACAGCCTCGTAAAGCCTCCTGGTCAGGAGTCTCTGGGAGAAGGTGTATACCAGGGAGTTCTGTTTCTATCCCTACTTATTATCTGTGCCTTTAGAACCCAGAATCTGTCCCTGTAGGTTGCTATTCTGGCCCTAACACAAATGTATCTATGCGTTTCATCAATATTTTGACTCTTTAGGAGATTTAGCGATGTAATTCCCTAAGCCCTTCACCTTCACAGAGGGCTAAGATATGAACAAGAATGCCGGTTCACACTAATGGCAGGTGACCAGCATTGTAGTTCCCCTTGTCTATCAAAAAATTATGCAAATTAACCTGAGAGGGTCTGGACTCCATTAACACCCATTAACACTGGAGCCCCTCAGGCTCATTTACATAATTTTAAAAGTCTTTTTTATAATCCTTCATCCCAGTGGTAGATGTCCTTTAAACATCTACCACCAGGATAAAGGTTTGTGAACAAAACACACTGACATACTGGTGTGTTCCCCTCTACCAGGATCTGCTCTTCTTTAACCCCTTACCGGTGCGCCATACTATTATGGCGCGAGTCGGGTCCCGGTGCATGGAGAGGGCTCCAGGCTGAGCCCTCTCCATAGCCGGTAAGTCTCCTGCATATTGCAGCAAAGACTTACCGGTAACACCTGTGATTGGTGCTAGCCGCTGGCAATGCTGATAGTGAAGACCCGAGGCTGTCTTGTTTTAACCCTTTAATTACAATGTGCTATCAGCTATATTGTAATCAGCTATATTGTAATGAATGAGGAGGAAAATCCCCATATACTGTAGTATGGCAGTATATGATAGGATTTGATCAGAAAACCTAGGGTTAAAGTACCCTAGGTAGTCTGAAAAATTGTAAAAATAAAAAAAGTAAAAAAAAAATTTATAATATAAAAACTAGAAATTCAAATCACCCCCTTTCCCTAGAACTGATTTAAATATTAATAAAGAGTAAAAATCATAAAGACATTAGGTATCACCGCATCTGAAAATACCCGATCTATCAAAATATAATAAAGTTTTTTCACTGCGTTTAACCCGTAACGGTAAATAGCGCCCAAAGTCGAAAATGACACTTTTGCCATTTTGAAAAATATGAAAAAAATCTATATAAAGTGATCAAAAGGTTGCACTGTCCTAAAAATAATAGCAATGAAAGCATCATCAAAATGTGCAAAAAATGATACCACCCACAGCTCTGTAAGCCGAAGTATGAAAAAGTTATTGGTGCCAGAGTATGGCAAAACAAAAAAAAAATATTTCTGTACAGGAGGTTTTAATTTTTGCAAATGTATGAAAACATTATAAAACCTATACAAATTTGGTATACCCGTAATTCTAGAATAAAAGAGTATGCCTGTTGCGATTGGGACCTCAGGCACATAGCCTAGATAATGCCTGCATAAGGTCCAAATTTGAGACTAAATGGAGGCTAAAACGTAACTAGTATGGGTATGGAGGGCTCATTGGTCACACTTCCATCCATGTAATACAATTGCCGCTGCCCATAGCCTATGATCACCCCTAGTCCTGTAGCACTCCGTATTATTGAGATCCGAAGCGCGTTTTTTCCCCTATCTTGTTCATCAGGATCAGATAATATATATATGATGTGGAATGGTAAGTTCAACTGAGATAAAACACCTTCATACAGCGGTTCCCGCATTGATGTCAGCGGCAAACGGCCGCGGGAAACCGCTGAACTAGTTAAAGATATAGGTCCCTCCCCCTATGTGCTCATAGAGTGGTCCTGTCCAATCAGATGGGTCGTGCAAGACGACCCATCCTTGATCAACCGCCCGATCGTCCATCCGAGTTTCCGCCATGAACTGACCCGGGGGCTGAGCCAACGCCCGTCACAATGACGCGCTACTCGGTACGGCGCTCCCATGGGACCGACCGAATCGCGCATCATGCATGGTTTGTACCGCTACGCCGGTGGTGAAGAAAACACACCGTTAATGTCCACTTCCTCTTGCGGAGATAACTAGGTAAGGTGTCCATTCTCACAAGGTTAAAAGAGGGGAAAAAACCGGGTGGCTCATCCACGCAGCATCCGGGGCCAGATAGTAAGTAGTAATGCTCGCCACATGATAGAACAGATGTTGATGGCAACACTACATGTCATACATAAGCTGCACAGTAATGAGGCTATATCAAAAAAGAACAGAGTGAAAATTATATATAAACACAGATAAAGGAGCAAGAGGTAGCTCAAGGACAAGAGAGATGGCCAATTTTTGTAGAAATTGAAGTTGAAATTAAATGAGGGACTCCCAAATGTAATGCATATCCAGTAGTATTGTATAGACCCGTTACAGGAAGCTCCAAAAGAGTTTTATCATTAAGGCCATTCGGTTCCACTGTATTTAGAGTATATATCCTCTTGCCTCTTTTTGCTGATCAATCATCCCAATTGCCCCTCTCTTTGGGGGTCTCACTTTCTCGATCACTTGAAAATGTAGGAGATTGGGATTGCTGTTGTGATATGTAGCAAAATGTCTGGCCACAGTGGTATCCCCCCGTTGGTTCCTGATATCTCCAACTGTTCCTGTATCCGAATCTGATTTGGGGTGTGTTTTGCCCACATAGTCCATGGGGCGGGACAGGACAGCATGTATACCACTCCCTCATCCTACAGTAGATTAGTCTCCTCTGATGGAGTATGTCACCCCCCCCGTTACTTGCTCCCTGGAAGTTGTTCCCCCATAAGTACCAGTGGGCACACACTACAATTTACCACACTTGAAAGTGCCAGTCCCTGCTGGTAGCCGGTTTGAGTCGAACGGATCGGTTCAAAGTGACTATGCCAGTCTAGCACACGGTTTTTTTCCCTCTCTCCGATAGGTACTGAGGGAAATGGTGTCTAGGCAAATCCTCCAGGTCATGATCCTGTCTCAAGATCCGCCAGTATTTGTTGAGAATATGCTTAACCGCATCATCACATTCGTGTCAAAAGTGCCGATCAGCCGTAAGTTTCTCATTCTTTCCACTAATCCTGGGGCTTAGAAGGTCATCTCTTTCTCGCTGGTGAGAGCATCTGAAAGGCCTTTGTTATGGTTCTTTTGGGGACCCCCGTTGTGTAACCTATCGCTCAAATCACTGGCTTGCGTTAAGAAGTCAATGTTTACTACAATTCCGGCGGAGTCTGAGAAACTGTCCCTTCGGAATCCCCCTTTTCAGAGGAATAGGGTGACAGCTCTCCCCATCGTAAAAGGCTGTCGTATCCGTTTCCTTTCTATGGACTCTTGTCTGCAGTTGTCCCATCGGGGGTCTTGGAGATGTATAATCCAAAAAAGCTATAGATCTCTCATTGATCTCGCTCGTGAACTTTAAAACCCAGGTCATTCACATTTAATGCCTGAACAAAATCGTGAAAATCCTTGGGGTGGATGACCATAGAGATCAGTATATCATCTATTAGACCTAAGCCAGATGGACAGGGTGGGATTTCCATCTGGCAAATTCCTCAGAAAAAACACACGACCTCCCACCAGCCAGGAGAGATTCGCATAGCTGGGGGCCATTGGGCTCCCCATAGCGGTCCCCCTCAGCTGGTGGAAGAGCTTATTCCAAAAGAAGACGTTTCTTCTCCAAAATTGAATCTGAGAAGTTCCTTCCCCCCACAAAGCGGTTATGGTCAGGAATTGAGTACCACCCCTCATACTAAAAGTGCTTCCACCGCCTCTATGTCCCTTGTTATTGGGATTGAGGAGTAGAGAGCCTCTCCGTCCAAACTGGCGAGAAATGTGTTTTCCCTCCTCTAGGACTACCCCCTTCCAGATGTTTCAGGACATCCGTATGTCTCGCACGTATGAGGGCAAACTCGTGACGAACGTGTCTCAAAATACGGTCCACATAAATACTAATATTCTGTGTGAGGCTATTTACCCCTGAGACGATGGACGTCCTTTCAGGGGGGGGTAGCCTTTATTGACTTTAGGAAACCGTAAAAGTTCGCCGTGGTGGGAAAATTTGGGAAGAGAAAACTGTGTTCTTGGATTCGATGATATGGTCGGCTAGAGCCCTATCCAATTGTTCGTTTCGAGTTTCCTTGGAGAATTTCTCCATAGTATTTTACTGATAGGGGCGATAACCATCTCATCAGAAGTAATTTATGGCACATATTCTCATAATCCCCACGTTCCAGGTGGACAATGTTTCCCCCTTTAATCCGGGGTTTTATGACCAAGTGTTCATTACGTTCTAAGTCCACCAAGGCTAACCTTTCGTCAGGGCTAAGGTGTTATAGGGGTCATGAGTTTTCCTTCTAACCGTTTAAGCTCCTCGGTGACAAGGTCCCAAAAAGGTCGCATGTGTGGCGCTCGACAGCTGGAAATTTGGTATTTTTCTCCTTTAGCGTAGTGATGGTCCTTCCCTATTTCCTCTCAGATTCCTGCATGAGGTCCCATCATGTTGTCCAAGTCCCCTATATCGGATTCCTAATCCCAAGCTCCATGCATCTCTTAACGGTCGTTGAGTTTTAAAGAACTTCTCCATTTCAATTTTCTGGCGAAAAGGTGTAGATCCTTGACCAATTAAATGAGTCAAACGCACCGATGAACAACGATAGGCCTTTGGTCCAAGGCTCATCTCTGCATCATCAAGGTTGATGTCCTCGACAGATTGATGATGCAATGGTCCATCTCACCACACACTTATTTTTTTCCCCGGGTTAACTTAGATCCCCCCCAATAGATAGCCGGTATTGGGGGGTTGTTGGCTAAAAAAGCCCCTCGGGTACCTCTATTATTGTCCCCCGTCCTCTTGGGTCTGCCTCTCCTACCCCTCTCTGAATATCACCAAGTCCTTGGGGATTGGGAGCCACTCTATATTCCGATCGGTGGTGTCACTCTCAGAGGATGATGGTACTGGGGTATTGCCCTTGGAATGAGGTTGTTGGTGTGGTTTGTGCCAAGAAGTCATACGCCTCCCTATCTTTAAACTCCTGAGTTCACCAAAAATGATAGTGTTTACGTTCCTTGATTGAGACGTAAATCTCTCATAGTCTGTTGAAGGGCTTTATCCTTCTATCAAAACTATCTAGTGTCCTTTAGGGTCCTTACTGTGGCTATCTCACCTGTAGTTGTTGTTTTATTCGTGTCCGCTTAAAGTCGGATTCTTTCTCTCTTCAAAAGGAGTATTCCCTTCAGCCTTAAAGAACTGCTGTGACCTCATCTTCCCATTATTCTTAATTTTGGGGTGTTTTACGACGCGGAGATGTGAGTTTATTGGATTCGTAAGACCCCTCCTGAACTTGATTTTGTTTTTCAGATATATTTCCAACTCAGAATCTCCCACCAGGACCTTATGTATTCTTATATATGTCCTAGTGAGAGAATGGAAAGCTGTCTTTACTATGGATAGCGAGTGTCCCGTGATAGGGGGAGTTCTCCCGCGAGAACACAGCCTCTGAGCTTCCTAGTCCCGCCTTTCTTTCGTTGCAAGGCTCTGCAAACACAAACCGGCCATTCCGCAGAAGAGTATGAAAGGTGACGAAACTTTGGTAATAACTCCTGTATAGTAGAGAAAGATGTTACCTCTCTAATTTAATGGTGCCTCACGAAAGGGGCGGTAGAGAGTATAAGTAAAATAAAATTTAACTTTTATTATATTTAATAAAATGAAATGACGAATGGGTGAGAGGGTAGGAACCTTACAACCCCTAAGAGTGGTATCAAAAACTAAGGTCTATCTCGCTAACTGGCAACAATGTAGACCAATTTGGTGTGGAGAATCTGACCTATTTGGTGGGGGGTAATTATGAGGCTAAAGATACTGTTCAAGTCTGCACACTCTGTGGAGTGTGAATTAATGCTCGGTCAAGACACGCCACCCCACTTCTGAGAATAAAGAAATACTGCCCTGTTGCGATTGGGTATCCGGGTCATGCACATATCCCTGCTAATAATGGCCTCATGCATAAGGTTAAGTCCAATTTGAGATAAATTGGGGCTAAAACGTAACATAAGTGTGGGTAGGCTCATGGGTCACACTTTCATTCTCAGTAGAGAACAATGCTCGCTGCCCATAGCCTGATGATGCAACCCTAGATCCTAGTGAGCACTCCGTATTTATTGAGAATCCGACGCTTTTCCCTCTCCTAATGCTTTCATCAGGGATCAGATTAATATATATGAATTTAGATGTAATTCATACTGATATAAACCCACTTCATACAAAGCGGGTTCCCTCTTGATGTTCAGCGGCAACGGGCCGCGGGAAACCGCTGACTATTTAAAATATGTTCCCTCCCCCCTATGTGCTCATAGAGTTGCGTTCCTTCCACAGATGGGTCGTGCACAGACGGCCATCCATTGGTATACACAAACCCGATGCGCAATCCGAAGTTCCGGCATAGAATGGACCTGGGCTGTAGCCACCCTGTCACATGTATCGCGAACTAGCTTCCGCGCGTCACAGATGACCGCCCGATCGCGCATCATGCATGGCTATTGGACCGCTACGCGCGTGGTGAAGATAAACACAGTAATGGGGCCAACTCCTCTTGCGGAGGATACATAGGTGAAGGGGTACCATTCTCACAAAAGGTTAGAAGAAGGAAAACAACCAGGGTGGCTCATCACGCGGCATCCGGGGCCAGATATAAGTAGTATTCTCGCACTGTAGACGGATGTATGATGGTAAATAGTCATAATGTCGTCAACTAGCTGCACAGTAACTGAGCTATATAGCAACAATAAAGAACGCGTGAAATTATATATAAACACAAGATAAAGGAGCAAGAGGTACTCAGGACAGCAGAGATTGCAATTTTTGTAGAAATTGTGAAGTTGAAATTACAAATGAGGACCTCCCCAAATGTAATGCATATCCTAGTCTATGTTAGACCCTTATCAGAAGCTCACAAAGAGAGTTTATCATTAGGCCATTCGGTTCCACTGTATTTAGAGTATTAATCATCTCTTGCCTCTTTTTATTTGCTGGATCAATCTATCCCAATTGCTCCCCCCTCTCTTTGGGGGTCTCACTTTCTCGATCACTTGAAATGTAGTGAGATTGGGATTGCTTGGATATGTAGGCAAAATGTCTGGCCACGTTGGTATCCCGACACGCTTTGGTTCCCTGATATCGCCAACTGTTCCTGTCTCCTAATCGTTGATTTGGCGGGTGTTTTGTGCCCAATAGTTCATGGGGCAGATGTACAAGGACACATGTATGAACCACTTTGGTCCCATCATTCCTACATTAGAGTAGTCCTCTGATGAGTAATTCACCCTCCCGGTACTTGCGTCCCTGGAAGTTTGTTCCCATACGACAGTGGGCACACACTAACATTTACCACACCTTGATGTCCAGTTCCCCTGCTGGTAACCAGTTTTGAGACGACGTGTCCAATAGGCCATGCAGATGCGCGATCTGGGCGGTCCTCCTGTGACCGCCGGGGTCGCATCATGTGACACAGTGTGGCTCTAACCCCCGGGTCAGTTCTAGGCTCGAACCTTCGGATGACGCTCGGTGTTCCAATGATGGGCTCTCGTCTTCACGACCCATCTGATTGGTACGAGGACCACTCATGTAGCACAAGGTGTGGAGGGACCATATCTTTAAATAGTCAAGCGCGGTTTTTTTCCCGCGTGGCCGTTGCCGAATCTGACATCAATGCGGAACCGCTGTATTAAAATGTTTTTTTATTACGTATAACCTTACCATCACTACAACCTATCATATAGTATATTATCTGAATCCCTGATGAACAAAGATAGGGAACGCGTCTCTCAATAATACTAGTTCTACTTAGCAACTATAAAGGGTTTCATCATAGGCTATTGGCAGGATCAATGTCTCACTAGATATGGAGTGTCGACCCATGAGCCCTGAAACCACTCTACCCTAATACTATTAACGTTTTAAGCCTCCAATTTATCTCAAATTTGGGCTTATGCAGGCCATTATCTGGCTATGTGCCTGAGGTCCCAATCGCAACAGCATACTCTTTTATTTCCTAGAAGTGGGGTGGTCTGTACTTGGACCTAGCAATTAATTCACACTCCCTAGATGCTGCTCCTTGAACCGTATCTTTCCACTAATACCCCCACAAATAGTGTCAGATCTCCACACACCGGTCTACATTGTTGGGCCAGTTAGCGAGCTACTATACCTTCGTTGTTATATAACACTCTTAGTGTAAGGTTCCTTTACCCTCTTCACCAATTCGTCATTTCATTTTTATTAATATAGTCTAATAAAAGTTAACTTTTATTTAGTCAAAGCTCTACCTCCCCTTTCGATGCTGCACCATAAATTAGAGGGCAACATCTTCTATTCTATACAGTGAGTATTACTAACAACGTTTCGTCACACTAGTTATCAGTCTTGCGGGAAATGGCCGTATTTTTGTTGCAAGATCCTTGCAGCAGAAAGCTGGACTGGTGAAGGCTCAAGGTTTTCTCGGGGAGAACTCCCTCCGTACCGACACTCGCATATCCATTAAGACAGCTTTCCCCTTCTCTCACTAGGACTATGAAAGAATACATAGGGTCCTGGTGGGAGAATTCAGAGTATTTGGAAATTATCTGAAAGAACAAAATAGTTCCGAGGGTCACTACGAATTCTCCAATAACTCCCAATCTCCGCGTCTTAAAACACCACATAAGAACCATAGACCGGGAGAGGATCCACCAGCTATCTTTTCTCTTAGTCACAGTAGAAGGCTTATTGCATACTCCGTTGAAGAGATAAGTATCCTATTTAAGCAGACAGCGGAACAACTACAGGGTGAGGATAAGCCCACGTAAGACCGCCTAAGGACACTGCTATTTTACTAGGAGGGAAAGTCCTTCCAGACACTATTAGAGAATTTACGTCTCAATCAGGAACGTAAACCATATCATTTTTGCGTTACCTCAGGAGTTAAAGAATATGAGGGCGTATGACTTCTTGGCACAAACCACCAAGCAACCTCATTCCCGGGCAAGCCCCAGTCCCATCATCCTCTGAGAGTGACACCAACCGACTCGGAAATATCCGAGTGGCCCCCCATCCCCAATGACCACTCGGTGATATTCCATAGTGGGTTAGGAGAGGCAGACCAATAGACGGGTGACAAATATAGAGTACCGCGGTGCCTTTTTAGGCCACACCCCCCTAAAATTACCGGCTATCTAGGGAGAGGATCATAAGTCAACCCGTGGGAAAAAATAAGATCGTGTGGTAGATGGACAATTGCATCATCATCTGTCGAGACATCAACTTGATGATGTCAGAGATAGCCTTCTGACCAAGGCCTATCTTTGTTTCCACGTTGCTTTTGACTCATGGTTAATTGGGTCAAGGAGTCTACACCTTTTCGCCGTAAATATTTGAAATGTAGAAGTCTTTAAAACTCAACGACCGTAAGAGATCATGGATCTTGGGATTAGTGACTCCGATATATGGGACTTTGACCCATGATGGACCTCATAGCAGGACTCTGAGGGGAACTAGGGAAGTGACCATTCACTACTCTAAAGGAGAAAAATAACCAAATTTCCATGCTGTCGAGTCCACACTGATGGCGACCTTTTTTGTGGACTTGTCACCGAGGATGTTCAACGTATAGAGAAGGAATTACAGAATGACCCATACCAACCTTAGCCCTGCAAAGGTTTCAGCCTTGGTGGACTTAGAACGTATATGAAAACTTGGTCATAAAACCTCCGGATACTAGTGGGAAACATTGTCCGCTCCTGGAAACGTGTGAGGATTATAATATGTGCCATACATTAACTTGTCTGATGAGACTGTTATCCGCCCCCTATCAGTAATCCTATGGAGAAATTCTCCAAGGAACTCAAGAAACAATTGGATAGGAGCTCTATCGCCGACCATCCTCATCAGCATCCAAGACACAGTTATTCTGCTTCCCAAATTTACCCACCAGACGGTCAACATTTTTACGGTCTTCCGCAATGTCCATAAGGCTATCCTCCCCCCGTTAAGGACGAGTCAACCAATCGTACTCAGGGGTAAAATAGCCTCACAGAATAATTAGTATTTATGTGGACCGTATTTTGAGACGACTGTTCGTCACTATTTGCCCTCATACGTGCGACACTACGATGTCCTGAAACTCGGAAGGGGTAGTCCTAGAGGAAAACACATTTCTCGCCAGTTTGTGACTAGAGGCTCTCTAGACTCCTCATTCCCCATAACCAAGGGCAAGAGGCGGTGGGCCTTCTTAGTATTAGGGTACTCAAATTCTCTGACCATAACCCGTTTGTGGTGGAAACTTCTCAGATTCATTTTGGAGAGAAACTTCTTCCTTTTGTGGTACTAAGCTCTTCCAACACACTGAGGGGGACCGCTATTGGGAGTCCCAATGCCCCCAGCTATGGCGATCTCACCTGGCTGGTGGGAGATCTTTGTTTTTATCGAGAATTTGCCAGATTGCCTCCCACCTGTCCATACTGGCTAGGTATATAATGTATACTGTCCTGCTGGTCATCCACCAACCCAAGGATTTTCACGATTTTGTTCATGGCATTAAATGTGAATGACCTGGGTTTAAAATTTCAACGTAGCGAGTCATGAGAGATCTATACTGAATTTTTTGGATGTTACATCTCCAAGACCCCCGAGGGACAAACTGCAGACAAGATCTCATAGAAGAGAACGGCTACGAACAAGCCTTTTTACGTATGGGAGACTGTCCACCCTATTCCTCTGAAAAGTGGAGATTCCGATGGACATATGTCTCAGACCTCCGTCCGTGAAGTTGGATCACATGAAGGACTTCTTAACGGCAGCCTGTGATTTGAGCGATCAGGTTTCACACAAAACGGGGTTTCCCCAACCAAAGAACCATAACAAAGGAGGCCTTCAGCTTCTCTCACCTCGATAGATGAAGATCACCTCCTAAGCCCCAGGATTAGGGAGAATAAACATCATACGTGCGACGCACTTTATGACACGAATGCCTGATGCGTGTTAGCATATTCTCAACAAATACTGGCGATTGTTGAGACAGTATCATGACTCGTGGAGATTGCCTACGCACCATTTCCCTCATTACCTATCGGAGAGGGAACAACCTCCGGGATAGACTTTGGCCTAGTCACTTTGAACCGATTCCGTTCGTCTCAAAAAACCTGTGCTACCAGCAGGGACTGGCCTTTCAAGTTGTGTAATGTTGTGTGCCCACTGGTACTATAGGGGAACAACTATCCAGGGGCGAAGTACCGGGGTTAACATACTCCATCAGAGGACTACTCTAACTGTAGACTGAGGGATGGTATACA
The DNA here is from genome assembly GCA_019512145.1 of Engystomops pustulosus. Lineage (NCBI taxonomy): Eukaryota > Metazoa > Chordata > Amphibia > Anura > Leptodactylidae > Engystomops > Engystomops pustulosus. The sequence goes on along the minus strand of CM033643.1, from coordinate 190,824,843 downwards.
TGCTGTCCGCTGTCCCCCTGCCCCTTAACTATGTGGCAAAACACACCGCCAAATCAGATTCGGATACAAGGAACACGGATTGGAGATATCAGAACACGGAGTATCCACTGTGGCCAGACATTTTGCTACATATCACAACGCATCCCCATCTCCTCCATTTTCAGTGATCGAGAAGTGCAGACACCCCAAAGAGAGGCAATTTGGATAGAATTGATCCAGCAAAAAGAGGCAAGATGGTATATACTCTAAATACAGTGGACCGAATGTCCTTAATGAGAAACTCTCTTTGTGAGCTGCCTGTAACGGTCCTATCAGACTACTGGATTGCCTTGCCATTTGGATGAGTCCTCATTTTAATTCAACTTCAATTTCTACAAAAAATTCAGCTCTCTGTCCTGTGAGTACTACCTCTTGCTCCATTTATCTTGTTTATTATATAATTTCAACTGCTGTCTTTATTGTTGCATATGCCTCATTTACTGGGGCTGCTATGTACTATCACATTATGCTATTTCCATCATAAATCCTGTCTGGATCAATGCGAGCATACTAACTTACTAATCTAGCCCAACGGATTCTGCGTGATGAGCACCACAGCGTTTTTATCCCTATCTTTTAACCGTTTTGTACAATGGTAATACCCACTAATACCTAGTTCTCCTCCAGAGGATGCTTTTTCCCATTAACTGTTTTTTAGATCTTCACCCACACCGCGTGTCGTCTTTGCAGCCATCATGATGCGCGTCTTGCGGCGTCCTCTGTGACCGCGCGGAGTCGCGATCATGTGACCATGGTGGCTTCAGCCCCCGGGTCAGTTCTATGGCGGAATTCGGATGACGCACGGGGTGTATCACTGGATGGCCGTCTGCACGACATCTGATTGGACAGGACCACGCTATGAAGCACATAGGTGGGAGGGACCATATCATTATCTTAAATATCAGGCGGTTTCCGCGGCGTTGCGCTGACATCATGCGGGAACCCGCTTGTATGAATGTGTTTTTATATCAGTATTGATACTTACCATCCTACTTCATATATAATTTAATCTGATCTCCTGATGACACTATAGAACGCGTCTTATCTCATAATACTGAGTGCTCACTTAGACAGGTTTGCACATAAGGCTTATGGGCAGCGAGCATTGTCTCTACGAGAATGAATTGTGACCCATGAGCCCTCCCACCCTTACTATTACGTTTTACGCTCCAATTATCCTCAAATTGGAACCTTTCTCAGGCCATATCTAGGCTATTTGCCTAGTCAATCGCACACAGTGCATACTCTTTTATTCTAGAAGTGGGGTGGCTGTCTTGACCTAGCATTAATCACACTCCAAGAGTGCTCGACTTGAACATTATATTAATCAGCCTAATAACCCCCCAAATAGGTCCGATATCTCCACACCAACTTATCTACAAATTGTTGCCTTTAGCGAGACTAGACATAACCATTCGTTTTTCTACCACTCTTAGTGGTGTAAGGTTCCTACCCTCTCAACCACATTCGTCATTGTCATTTTTATTAATATATCTAATAAAAGTTAAATAATTTTTTTTACTCTACTACTCCCCGTTGTCAGTGCATGCAACACATTAAATTCAGAGTAGGCTAACATCTTTCTATCTCCTATACAGTGAGTTATACCCGGTAATTTGTAGCACCCAAAAGAAACAATAAAGCAAACATGTCATTTGTGCGCACAGAAAAGCTGTAAATCCAAGCCACAAGAAACGGCAACAATGCGTATTTCAATATTTTCCATTGCTTTGAAGTTTTTTTTCTCAGCTTCCCAATACACGGCATGAATACTTGCATACCATAACATTGAGATCCAATTTGTTACTCAAAAATAAGCTATCCCACAGCTCTCTTTTTTGTAAAATTGATAGATTTTTGGAGGTGGGGATTGAAAATAGAAGTAAACAACAGAACAGGGCGCAGTGTGTTAAGGGGTATAAGCTTTCTATGCCCTTGTTTTTAAGAAAACCAGATCTTCAAAAAAATTAGCATTTATCCATACACACCTATGGATGCCCTGACCCCTCCAGCTCATTTGCATAATATGTTTTGCAATTATTTGAATATGCATAGTTGTTTTAGCAACACTTTTTTTTTAAATCGGAGGCGAAGAAGCTAAAATAAGAACAGACAGCCTGTCATAGGGGTCCACACACCAGTGCTTTTCACGTGAGGCCTTATCCTCACAGACGCACTCATTTCTACTCCCTTCTCACCATTTAGCACGGTCCATGTGACCAGTGAGTTTTGTAATCTAAATTACCCCTAACATTTTGCAAATTCTAACCCCCATCATTTAGTTTGTCACATGACATTAATTAAAACACTGAGCTAATGCATCTCTATACTCCTCACCCATGGAGGCATGCTGTTGATTTTAAGTGATCAGATACATACATGGGTAGATTTTGCAAATGTTAATGCATAAAGCACCTTAGATGACATCACTCTGGTTGCATGACATGAAGGGCTGAATGATAAAAAGGAGTAGAAATGAGTGAGGACATATCTCAATATGCTTGGTAAAATATCAAAGTTCATTTTATAGGGATGTGAGGGACACTATTTTAGCTTAAAAAAGAATGTTATTAATTAGTTAAAATGTGGTGACAAGTTTCCTTTATTTTGGTTACATGGCTGAATGCACAACTACCATATATACTCGAGTATAAGCTCTAGTTTTTCATCACAAAAATGTGCTGAAAACCCAAACTCGGCTATACTCGAGTACAACAAATATATTAGGTTTACCTAGGTTTTTGTGTAAATTAGGGGCCTCGGCTTATACTTGGTCGGCTTATAGTAGTATATACGGTAATTTCAAAAATACAGTTTATAATTCTGCAAATTTAATTGTAATCACTTTTCTGCTTTTAACCGATCTCACAAACGAGACTTGGGCCTACATGGCAACTGCAATGTAGAACCAGAGGAATTTGTGTGACTTTGCTGTCCGTTTGCTTGATTTGCTGTCGTTTCACATTTTTTAGAGCTGTAACTTGACAGACATGTTGCATACATGTCTCAAGTGAGTCAAAATTACTTTGGCAACCAAAATCCAATGTGTTGCACTTTGTGACTGTTGTTATCAGTGTTTGTGGTCACCTTTTGACTTCTAAGATAGTGTGACACACTGTGTCAACAATGAAATTGATGATGAGATGATCGGACTAAAAAAATGCCGGTTACTCTCGTTATTCGCGACGACTTTTCCCAATGCTCGAGTGCTCGTCTTAATAACGAGCCCATTGAAGTCAATGGGAGACTCGAGCTTTTTTCAAGGGGACCAAGGCTCTGCAACAGGGAAGCTTTGCCAAACACCTGGGGAACCTCAGAAAAGGATGGCACCACCACGGAAATTGACAGGAAACAGCAGGGGCAAGCAGCATGGATGCTCTGATGCTGCTGAAACGCACCATTATGCCAAATTATGGGCAACACATGGCCATGACGAGTGACCGAATGAGGCTAAGAATAGCATCTAAAACCCCAATAATTGACCCTGACACTATAGGGGACGGCTGCAGAGGCAGCGTCAGCAGTGCGGCTAGAGAGTCCTCATGGCACATAACCCCCTAAATGACTCAGTTTTCACTCAAAGGAGGTGAAATGATTTCCCTTGTGAACAAAGGTTTGAACGGTATATTTATCAAATACACAGCATGGTGTCGATATAGTGACCAGTTCCCATAACGTATCTGGTGAAACACCCGAAAACTGAGCCTGACACAGCTCTTTTGATAAGGGGACGACATGTGGATGCAGCCATGAGACGACTTTCCCTGATTAAGAGCGCACAGTATTGGGCATCATATTGCGCTGCTATGATTGCAACTTCAGGTTCGCACATGGCGGCGTAGATGGCCGAGTTCCACTATGTATCTTGTGAAAACCTTAAAATTCTGCCTACAACAAGCTCGTTTATAAGGGGATGATGTGGCTGCATATCCTCGTCGTGCTCCAGCGTCTGGGTATAGAAGTTGAAATGAGACTTGGTGGGACGCTGTGGAGGATCGTGGAGGCAAAATGGACAGGACACAGCAGGGCAGCATGCATGGATGCCTCTTGAGGCTGCCTAATCTTGGGATGGAGCTGGCGGTCCACTGCCAGGCGAGCTTTCGCCTGTTCCAGCCCCTGTCTCTCGGTTCTCCCCACCCAAAATGGGCCTGGGAGCCAGAGCGTTTACTTGAAAAATTATAATTTTCAAAGCAGGCCGGGTCGTTTTGAAAATTCCACCTAGGAATCATGGAATAGCATGTGGTTCTATTTTTAATTGTTTTTACGGAAATGTGTTCCATGATTAAGAGCGCAGTAATGGGCATCCATATTGCGCTGCTATGATTGCAACTTCTCTCTCCAGCATGGCCGGCGACCGTGGTCCGCGTCCACTATGCATCTGGTGAAACACCTGAAATTCTGCCTGACACACTCGTTTGATAAGGGGACGATGTATGGGGCATGACTAGTAGTAGATTAAAGGTGCTGCAGTTAAAACTATGTTAGTTGGAATCTGAGATGGAGCTGGCGCTCCCGCTGCCAGGCGAGCTTTCGCCAATCAAGCCCTGTCCTCTAGGCTACTCCCCAAACAGCCTTCTAAGAACCTTTTGTTAAGATCAAGTGTATTATAGCGTTCTTATAAGTTTAGGATATGGCGGGTGGAGGGTAATGTAAACAGATGCGCAAGAAGCGCTGAAATAATATTGGGTAAATGATAAAAGTGTTGCCAGTATAGCTTTTTTGGATTACACAGCAGGTGGCGAAAAAGTTAACAAGTTTGATGTGGAGCCATGAACACAACCCAAAATTCGCCCGAACACATCTTCGTCGGGCAAAATACCAGTTTCCTCGGTCCAATAGCCATGCATGATGCGCGATCTGGGCGGTCCTCTGTGACGCGCCGGAGTCGCGATCATGTGACCAGGGTGGCTCAGCCCCCGGGTCAGTTCTATGGCCGGAACTTCGGATGACGCATCGGGGTGTATCCAATGGATGGGCTCGTCTTGCACGACCCATCTGATTGGACAGGACCACTCTATGAGCACATAGGTGGGAGGGACCATATCTTTAAATAGTCAGCGGTTTCCCGCGGCCGTTGCCGCTGACATCAATGCGGGAACCCGCTGTATGAATGTGTTTTATATCAGTATGAACTTACCATCCTACATTCATATATATATTATCTGATCCCTGATGAACAAGATAGGGAAACGCGTCGGATCTCAATAATACGGAGTGCTCACTTAGGACTAGGGTTGCATCATAGGCTATGGGCAGCGAGCAATTGTCTCTACTGAGAATGAAGTGTGACCCATGAGCCCTCCCCTACCCTATACTAGTTACGTTTTAGCCTCCAATTTATCTCAAATTTGGACCTTATGCAGGCCATTATCTAGGCTATGTGCCTGAGGTCCCAATCGCAACAGGCATACTCTTTTATTCTAGAATACGGGGAGGAACACGGTCCCTTCAGGTTTCCTGAAATGCAAAGCCAGGCATGAGCCAGCTTTTGCAAGTCCACCATACTCTTTCATATATCTTGGCTGATTTTTTGTGTTTCAGGGGTGCCATCATATACAGCCACAGGTGTTTCTCTAATACTGGTTGGTCATCATAATAGCTTCCACATCATCATTGGGGCTTTCTCAGCTAGTGTAAAGACGAGGGGCCATTTACTAGTTCCGTCGTACGCATTTTCACACCGAAGTTTTCCTTTTGCCCTGAATGCCCCGTTGTTTGGCCGCGCACTCGAGTTGTTCTGGTTCACTGACACAAATCAGGGGGGGTGTGGTCGTCGACAACCTACTGGTTTGGACAAACGGCGAATTTAAAAATGAATTGATTCCCAGATCAGCAACTGCATGCACCAGGAACGACAGGTGAACTCCGGCGGGACCTCATTGTGGGTGAACACACATCCAGGAAATTCGACTCACTTCTTATTGAACGGGACAGGTCAGGAAATGTTCACCGATAGTGTATGTATAACTTTTTGACTTTGCAGCAGTTTAAAAAAATTCCCTAAACATTATTTCATGTTATCTCGGCTTGTTTGGGCAACTCTACATCACTTTGGGTATTCTACCCGAAAAAGTTTATTTCTGATTACATGTCACAGATCGTGATACAAAACATCTTTTTTATATAGGATATTGTAAAACTTCTGGTGTACAGCTCTATAAAACCTATGTACACTCCATTACATAACATCATGACGTTACATCCAAACAGGTGTGCCACATGACCCACCAATCTTGTTTAGCTGTCTGTATTGTAATCTGCAACAATTTTTGTTGCAAAACCCTAATGATCACAAACATTCTAATTCTTGATTACAGAGTCTTCGCACTGATACATACTTCTTCTATACAGGAATAGACACTTACAATGAAGTCTGTAGAGTCAGGGGAGATGGCTGGAGTTACCCGAACCCACTGGCCGACTTCCCGTTAGATTCTGTACCATTTGTGTGTGAGGATACATTCTATAGACTTCTACTCTCTTGATGCATCACCTATTTTTCCATTGAAATGCTTTCCCAGTCACCGTTAATGTCCACCCATATCCCTAATTTACCCTTTAATTGAAGAACGCATAAAACACCTGTGAAATATTGCATGGCTTAAGTTAGACTATTAGTTAGAGTTATGTCTATACGGCATAAAACAAGCATTACTTGAAATTTAGAACCTTTCTGCTCTTAAATCACGAGTAAGATGTCTAGAAATGTACCATTTTTTTTCTTCCTTTAATTACCATGTGAAATGCCTGAATGCAGCTTATGATTGGTGCGAGTAAAATACAAGGAATAGGTGGCTATTTCTTAAAAGGCATTACTGTCATGTGTGGAGCACCCATTTGGTGACCAACCCATGACCTTGAATAGTGAATAATTTGAGGCTTTTCTATTCTACCTTTTAACGTATGAAAATGCTAATTTGGGATTCACAGTCCCCTCTGAATCGGACGACTTGCATTCACATGGAGTATTTTCTTTTTCTTTTTTTTTTTTTTTTTTAATTTCCGTTGAAAGAAGGCATTGGTCCCAACGGCCTACAGCCAACTGTCAACCAAAATATCAGCTGTAATAGCATAGCCACCGTACTGGTCACTGAGTTATCCTTGGTGATAGTGATATCTCCTCATAAGTTAGTTAGATATACTTTCTTCATAAAAATAGCTAAAAGTCTTGGCCAGGCATTTCTCTTCATGATACTCTAGAGGTTACATTTAGGATGATTAATGGACCTGTATTTCAAGAAATGCTCACAATTTAAAACTGTCAGTAGAGAAGAATAAACACGGATTAAGCTGGAAAAAAAAACTATACAAACAGTATATGTCACTTGTTTAAAGTAAATTTGCTCCTTTAGTGGCTTGATGATACAGTACGGGTACCGTTTTTTTTTTTAGAGTACTGTATCTACAACTAATAATTTACGAAAGCAAACTTGCCTCTGTTGAAAAAGGCTTATCAATTTATTTGGAATACAGTATTCACTTCGTCTTACAAAGTACAAGAACAAAGAAGGAGGAAGGAGACAATAAAAAAAAAACTTTTCATACTCATCTTTGAAACAAAGTTTGAAACATAATTGAAACTCAATTTTGCCCTGAGATGTCTATTTTATAAGATTAGTTTCATAGGTTCTGCTGCACACAATGTGCCATTGACCACTGGTTCCTGTTTCTAAAGTCCGTCAAACTGGCAGAAAACTAAGTTGTTTTCGCAGCAGTAGCCTAGCCATGGGAACTCACTGCCTATCAGTTTGTAGTGAAAGGAGTAAACACCAAATGGGGATTGGATTCAGGGGCCCACTTAAGCTAGTGGTCTATTCTCTTCCTCGGTAACCAATTAACCGCAATGTGAAGTGGGTATTGAGGGTCTCAGTTCTCTGGTAAATATTAAACAACTATAGAGTATTTAGTCTTGAAAAGAGATGACTAGAGGGCTACAATATTAATTTTTATAAATATAATAGTTGTGGCTCTCCGGCGTTGCATGGATTTAAATACTGCTCTTAGCTTAACAAACTAAAATGGCATCTCATTCAGGTTCAAGTCAATATTAGGAAACATCCTAATGAGACAAGACTACAGCGTTACATAATTATATGTAAACCACTTTTCCGAGTGTGAATCAACGGTTGCAAAAATGATATATATTACAATGAGACGATGGGAGCATGGTAATGATTATAATAGTTATCAATACATATTATTACATATACTTTATAAAATACATAAAAAAGACCTATATAAAGGACAAATATATATGTATATAATCAATATCTGTATATATACACCTTCCCTGGCAATGACCGTCTCTAGCACTGCACTGAACCGTCTCTTGTATCCACGGTCTCTGACTGTAACGTCCTTTCTCTGACTGCCTCTGTCTCTCTGTCTCTGATTGCCTCTGACTGTCTTGTGTGAATGGTCTTTGACTTTCGCTGACCGTCTTCTGTCTGTCTATGACGGTCCTCTTTTATTCGTCTCTGACTGTCCCTCTTGTTGAAAGGGGGGATTATCAGAAGTGGCGGAAGCAAAACTGTTCTAGGTAGCTACAAGTCACCATCAGAGGCTCTACCATTCTTTATCCCAACAGCTGTTTTTTAAAAATTATAGTTCAGTTCTGATTGGTTTCCATCGTCAACTGGAAACATTTTTACCTCAGACCTTTTTCTGATAATCTCCCCTATCTCTGTATCCCTATTCATATTTCCTCACACATAAGCGTCTTTTACTCATTGCCTGTAGTACCCAATCACGGCTCAGAGCTCATATTAATGACCAGTGGTAAAAACAAAAAACAATCACAGTTAAGCTTCGCAAACTGCGCAAGCAGCCAGACATTGGTCCTGTATAATGGTGGTTAATAAGTTATTTTGGAAAAGCATTGGTTTGGGAAAGTTCCTGCTCAAAAATGAGTCTATGACTTTCCCTGAGTCCCAAGTGTGGCTGTTCAATTTTCAAAATTTGTGGCGATTGTTGAATGTCGACGGTGCAGCTTCCCTAGCGGACATACATACACACACATACTCAGCTTTTATATATTAGAATACTGGTTCATTCTAAAAATTTTGAAACGTTGTTCATATTAAAATCAAATCAAAAATACGAGGGGGCACTGTCTCAGTCTTGAGAAAACAAGATTTTACTCTCCAAGGGTGACAGAGCTTTTTTTCTATGAGAACTGTCATTATGGAAGAGCCTGGCAGCAGATAGCTTTACCAAAGGGTTTAATACCTTTTTATTTTAATACACCTACTAAAACATTGACGGTTAACGTTATAAAGAATTATTTCCCCTAAATTTCCTGTCCTCATCCAATCCCTTTCCCTTCCTTGGTTGAACTTGATGGACATGTGGGGGGGTCTTTTTTCAACGTCTAAACAAGATACTTAACAAAGACCCGATTGAACGTTACCTAACCACCCCAAGTTAGAAGAGTCAAATTGTGGACTCTGATAACGAGCTCAGCACTAGCTCCTGAAATGCTGTAATCCCCCAAAACTTGTTCTGGTACCCCGGTATCAGAGATGGCATGTGACTTAGGACATTTTGGACCATTTGAATATTCCCCTGTACGAAGCGAACTTGTTCACTTTTATTTTAACATCTTATGGTTAACTACTCCATTAATACATAGTTTTGTTGTTATATTAACATTCTATGTTATCAGACTGTATTTGTTTAAACCTTAAGAACGGGTTAAAACTTTAAAGACTCATTTCTGACTGTGTTCTCTAATAGAAAGAAGCTATTATGTTTCCACAGCTAGCAAAGTATTGTTTAGTCAGGAGAATAACAGACTTTTTTTTACGAACCAGGAAAGAGAGAAAGCACTAAGAATGCAGGTGCCTCTGGAAGTTGTTTACCACCTTAAACCTTTCCTGTTCTCCATAGAATATTATGGGACGTCAATGTACGTCTATGCATGAATAATCATTTGTTTTTAGGCTAAATAAAGGCAGTAAAAAAAAAAAAAACCAGTCCCTAGGAAGTTGAAAAGTCACAACCACCCTTCCTGTGATTTGTAACTGAATTTCTTTCTGAAGAGGTAAATGTTCACCGGCAAGTCCCTGTATCTCTGGTTATCTTTTATTTTCCCATTCTGGTGTACCACACTCACCATCCCTTCCGAGAGCAAGCAACACCAATTGTGACAACGTTAGACAGTGTCCGGCTATATATTTAATATAGTTTGCTTATTTATTTTAACTTTATGTAATTTCTTAAAACATCAAATTGCAAATTGGTTCAATGACAGTCCACCACATCTCAAGCCCATAGGGACAAAAATATTGATACATGCTTAACAAAGGATATGTCACTTTTAACAGTTTTCTTCACGTATAGCCAATAAGAAGCAAGAATTTACACTTACCCTCTCGATCAGCAGTTCAAGATTTTGTAATGGCAGTCTGAGTAGTGCAAGATAGACATATCGATCCAGACCCACTCTCAAGAAGTTTTAATTTATGTCATAAACTACAAGGGACGGAACGTAACATAAGATGTGTCCTTCTTCCATCTTGCTGGAAAATGTGCAGCAGCATTTTCATGTTAAATAAAGAGATTTTCCCAAGACAATAATATTTTGTTATGTTGTATTACAAATACGTGGACGAGGGGGGTGAGGGGGGGAGGATCAATTATTTTGTGACCCTGTATCATGGTTTTGCTCAATATTCTGTGATTTTTTAAAGAATTGATATCCCATAGCCAATTTAAACTCTGTAAGTTATTGGATTTTTCCAAGATTCTTGGATGCCATGGAGGGCTATGCCTGGGTATTTAATCCCTGTTCAGTTTGCATCCCCCTGTCCGGACTGTCCAACGAGGATGAGTCCGATCGATGCACCAAGATCGTGCCCCCGATACTCGCCTGTGTCCCTTCCCCCGCTGAGGGTCCGACGGGTTCACATCTTCTCTCCCGGTGTAGTTGAGTGCCATGTCTTGCACACAAATTTGATTTTAAATCGATCCGCGCTTAGTCCCAATCCGTCGGGGTTGTTCCACACCACGTCCCCAATTAGTATCGCATGAAAGTCGGGCAATTGCACCAAAAATCTGATCTCATGCGCCCAAAAACACCATTTTTTAATGGGGCGCAAATCGGAAATATCGAGAACCCGTGGAAATGCGGTAAGCGTTACCCTTATTAAATGTCAACCTAGTGACTTACCTACCCTACCACCCTTCGTCCCCTGTTCTCTCCACTCCTAGCCCACATTGCCAATCCATCTTCTGTTTTTTTTCCGGCATCAGGACTCTGTTTCGCAGCGTCATGGGAACCCTCACGGTCAGTAAATGGTTTTAAGAGAAGGGTTCGAGATTGCCATTGCCACCAGACTTCGCTATTATTGGTTTCGTCTTCTAAGTCACACTATTGCATGTATGTCACATTAAAGTACATACACAATAACAGACTAATTACTGTTGTCCTTCCCTTTCCCAAACCTAAATAAAAAAACACCTATTCAGTGGTGGCAACCTAATGAAAAGATTGCCAAGGTAGCACCTCAGCCCTCTCTGTGGGCCAACCAGCCTTGTCAACCCGCGCATAATGTGGCATGAAAGTTGGAGTACCTTAATGCCCCCTCCTTCCCTGCACGCTTATTAATAGAAATATACTTTATGGGATTCCTGACTATGGCAGGATGTGTAAAAGGAGTGCATGGACATTGATGGATATCATTGCAACTGCAATCTTCCTTCCAAAGGAACATCAAATGGAACACTTTTTATGTCATCAGTATTCCTTGCCAATGAAATTGTGGCAGACAATGGAGTAATAAGATTTGCTGATATATTTGTTTGTGTCATCACTTTGCAATACGTAAGCGGCTTTTTGGTTGTATTTCGGCACTTGGCTTCAAGTATGTTCACACATTACTGACATCATAACAACGTGTGCTGTATGCTAAAATGTGTACGAACGGCAATGCTGGCCTAGGGTCCCCATATAATTGCATTTTGCACAGCATGGTATGGTAAGATGGAAAACAATACGAGCATGCTCTATATTTTTGCTGTGTAATATGATCTTGCTATGGAGAGGGGAGGGGTGACGAGACGCTCAAACCCTTCACCTCTCCAGTCAAACATATGTTACATGTCTCCATGGGCCCCTTGTGAAAGCTGATTACATGATCAAATAACTTGTGTGTAAACACGCCATGGACACTTTTCCAAGATACACTAGTATGCTAAAGTAGGATACGAAGTTTGTTATGTAAGATAAGATGGATAAAGCTGAATCAAAATACATATCTCTACCATATAACAAAATATTTTATCGCAACATTAAAACACAGACATACCATATTGGAGTACTCATAGAATAAGCTAAACTCCTCATATATTTCCTATCTCAATCTAATATTAGATCCTTATAACTGACTGTATGGGTTTGTAATTTTTTCTCAACTGTGTCTTGTCGGTCGTTTTCGCCAATGCCTTTGATTAGAGCTTGTACTGTGTCCTACGGTTTTACTTACCGTGCAACACCCCTGTCTGTTCTCATTATTGGATCTGACTGCCTGATCTGTCCTCTTTCTTTTTCCTCTCCATTTGCTGCTACAATCATTAACTCATAAACAGGGTTATGCTCCAGGTATCAGTGGCCCCTGGGTTACCTCAGTGGCCACTTGGCAGTGAACTACCAAGCGACAATTTAAAAATTTCTACAAGAAACAAAACCATTTCCTGGTCCCCAAAGTATTCCCAGTTTTGTCATCCCAAACAGTTTAAACTTGTGGTCATTTATCTTACAACCCCCCTCCGACACCTGTGGATTATTACATAAAGCCTATGTGGGCCCCCTAAACACTCTGAGCCCCGGCACTATGCATGTGTTTGCATGGAGAGATAGATTTCTATTTTTTAACCAAGACACGAAGATATAAGTGCAGATGCTAAATAACTAAATAAGATTATCAGATCATACCACTGAAAAGGAAATGGGAGTTCACTTGAATTCAAAAAGTTAAACCAACCACAAGTTAACCCTTGAGTATTAAGAGTAGCTACTTAATATAGCTCTTCTGCATTGATAGTATTTAGCCTCACTGTAGCTCTACTCCACCAGACAAAATGTTATGCCCTTAGCAAACAAATATGGTAGCATTATAAGAACATCTCCGTTTTGAAAATTGAATACCCTTATTATTTTAAAATAACAAAGTCATAAAAGGATACATTTAAAATTGCTTGTAAGTTTAAGTGTAACACAAATGGAAATCAGCCGGTATTTATTCAGTCTCTAGTCCAAATCCTTTTGATATCTGTTATCCCATTCAATAAAGGGGTAGTCTGCATACATCTGCATATTAGCATATAATCTGGCAAGCTTCAGTAAACCTAAGTGAAGACGATTCATATATGCAGAAAAAAATATCACATACGGCCATTGTTGTCTCTCCCTCTCTCTCCCCCCCACTCCTCCTCTCACAGCTATAAAAAACTGAAGCAGTGTTAATATGGTCCAGTGGAAATGAACCGACAAAATTGTAATGTGAAAAAAAAAAACTGATGTGCTCATTCAGGTGTGATGTTTTCTTGCATACATTTTTCTATCTCCCTTGACACCATGATATTTACTGCATATAGGGTAAGGAAAATGATCTCACATATCAATGTGATGTCCTTTACTGCCAGTGGGCTGTTGCTGTTTTTTAAAGATGAGAAAGGCACATGCTGAGATAAAGGAAAATTAAAGTGTATCATTTTAGAAATTAATACAAGTGGTTCAAGTAGACTGAAGATAGCTCGTGCCTGAAAATGAGATTCTGGCTTCCACAGTTCATCGTGAACTTTGGCCCAGCCAGTGTTTTTTTTTCTTCCCGTAAATTATATTATAAATAAAATATCAGGAAATAGTAGACACAGACAGTCAATCACATCATATGGGCATACCATTTTTTGCAATTACTGAACAGCTGGTATTTTCATTAATAAAAACTTTTTATTTTTGTTGCTTCTTGATCATTAAAATTTTGCCATGCAATAATCATCACAAACAAAAATGGGGCTTCATCGTTCTACTAAGGGGTCCCGCGAGTCGCGATTTTCTTCAGGTTTTCCGATGATATCTGTTTTGCGACACACAAGTCGGCTGGGGATTTGTGTGCCCACCGATCTTATTTTTGCCACACGGAAAAAACTCAATGTCACCAGCGCCCGCTAGTTCATGCGACATACAGGGGGATGGGGGTGGTGATGGGAGGAGAAGCTTCGGATATTAACAGTAATATTGGTTGGCGTGATGACAACTTTAAATAGATTGTGTACAATTGGCACCTGCACTTCCAAGCACCGTAAGAAGAAGTTGAACTCCAGTCAGATCTCCGGCGCGTAGCGACTGATGCTGAGGCTCGGGCACACATCTTCTGATTATCCGCACTGGACTTCATCCTCGTGCAACCCGTCGAATCGGGGCATTCGTGACAGGCCAGGTAAGTAAATTTGCCCACATGTGTAGAAAATCTGTGTACCCCTTAACAACCTTGTATATGGTAAAAAAAAGAGCATTGGTCGTACCCACGCCCTCGTAAGCCTCCTGGTCAGGAGTCTCTGGAGAAGGTGTATACCAGGAGTTCTGTTTCTATCCCTACTTATTATTCCTTTGTGCCTTTAGAACCCCGAATCTGTCCCTGTAGTTCTATTTCTGGCCCTAACACAAATTGTGATCTATGCGTTTCACACAAATTCATCATTCATCAATTTTTGGACTCTCTGTTAGAGATTTAGCGATGTAATTCCCTAGACCCTTCACCTTCACAAGGGCTAATGATATGAACAAAGAATGCCGGATTCACACTATGGCACTGACCAGCATTGTAGTTCCCCACTTGTTCTATCAAAAATTATGCAAATTAACTGAGAGGGTCTGATCCATTAACACCCATTGACCATACACGGAGACCCCTCAGGCTCATTTACCATTAATTTTAAAAAGTCTTTTTATAAGTCCTTATCCTCCCAGTGGTGAGATGTCTCTTAACATCTACACCAGTATAAAGTGTTTGTGAACAAACACACAACTTACATACTGGTTTTGTTCCCTCTACCAGGTCGGCTCTTCTTCTTAACCCCCTTACCCGGTGCGCCATACTATTTGGCGCGAGTCGGGTCCCGGTGCATGGAAGAGTGGGCTCCAGGCTTAGCCCTCTCCCATAGCGGTAAGTCTCCTGCATATTGCGCAAAGCTTACCGGTAACACCTGGATGGTGTCTAGCCTGGGCAATGCTTGAAGTGAGACCCTAGGCTGTCTTGTTTTTAACCCTTTAATTACAAATGTGCTATCAAGCTATTTGTAAGTCAGCTATATTTGTAAATGAAATGAAGATGTAGAGGGTATCTCTTTCAACCTGATAGGGGGCAGGAACGAGTAGGCGGGGCTGCTAGTGGAGGCTACTTTCCGTCAAGGGTCATGAGGGGAGCGCTATAATGAAAAATGAAAATCCCAAAGTAGATGGATATGATAGTGCAGAAAACCTAGGGTTTAAAGTCCCTAGGTATCTGAAAAATTTGTAAAAATAAAAAAAGTAAAAAAAAAAATTTATAATATAAACAGAAACAAATATCTTCCAACTCAACCCCCTTATCCTAAACTGATTTACATATTAATAACAGAGTAAAATCATAAAGTAACATTAGGTATCACATCAAAGCATCTGAAAATACCCGATCTATCAAAATATAATAAAGTTTTGTCACTGCCGTTTAACACCGTAACGGTAATAGGCGCCCAAATCGAAAATGACACTTTTGCCATTTTGAAAAATATGAAAAATCTATATAAAGTGATCAAAACGGTTGCACTGTCCTAAAAATAAATATCAATGAAAGCATCATCAAAGTGCAAAAAAATATCCACCCCACAGCTCTGTAAGCCCGAAGTATGTAAAAAGTTTTGGTGCCAGAGTATGGCAAAACAAAAAAAAATATTCTGTCAGGAGGTTTTAATTTTTCAAATGCTCAATGAAAACATTAATAAAACCTATACAAATTTGGTATACCCCGTAATCTAGAATCAAGAGTATGCCTGTTGCGATTGGGACTCATTCAGTCCATAGGCCAGATAATGCCTGCATAAGGTCCAAATTTGAGATAAATGGAGGCTAAAACGTAACTAGTCTGGGTAGGGGTGTGGCTCATTGTCACACCATTCCATTAGATACAATTGCCGCTGTCCCATAGTCCTAGATGCAACCCTAGTCCTAAGTGAGCACTCCGGTATTATTGAGATACGACGCGTTCTCCCTATCTTGTTCATCAGGATCCGATAATATATATATGATGTAGGATGGTAAGTTCATACTGAATAAAAAAACACTTTACAGCGGTTCCCCGCATTGATGTCAGCGTCACGCCGCTGGAACCGCTGAACTATTTAAAGATATGGTCCCCTCCCCACCTATGTGCTCATAGAGGTGTGCCTGTCAATCAGATGGTCGTGCAAGACTAGCCCATCCATTGGTACAACCCCCTATGCGTCATCCGATTTCCGGCACTAGTAACTTACCCGGGGGCTGATGCCACCCCCTGGTCACATGATCGCGACTAACCCGGTCGCTCCAGAGGACGCGCCGATTCGCGCATCATGCATGGCTATTGACCGCTACGCGGTGGTGAGGAGAACACACAGTAATGTCCAGCTCCTTTGCGGAGATAACTAGGTAGTGGTACCATTTCCAAATGTTAAAAAAGGGGAAAAAACCGGGTGGCTCATCAACGCAGCCATCCGGGTGCCTAATATAGTAAGTAGTATGCTCGCACATGATAGCTGGATTTATGATGGAACTACTAATGTGCAGTACATAGCTGCACAGTAATGAGGCTATATGTCACAAAATAGAACAGAGTAATAATTATATATAACACCAGATAAGGACAAGAGGTAGTCTCAAGGACACGAGAGATGGCCAATTTTTGTAAAATGAAGTTGAAATTAAATAGGGACCCCCTAATGTAATGCATATCCAGTATTAATTGTATAGGAACCCGTTACAGGAAGCTCCAAAAGAGATTTTATCATTATGGCCATTCGTTCCCACTGTATTTAGAGTATATATCCCTCGTGCCTCTTTTGCTGATCATTCGTCCCCAATTGCCCCTCTCTTTGGTGGTCTCACTTTTCTCGATCACTTGAAAATGTAGGAGATTGGATTGGCTGTTTGTGATCTTAGCAAAATGTCTGGCCACATGGTATCCTCACCGCGTTGGTTCCTGATATCTCCAACTTGTTCCTGTAATTCCGAATCTTGATTTGGGGTGTGTTTTGCCCACATAGTCATAGGGGCAGGGACAGGACAGCATGTATACCACTGCCCTCAGATCCTACAGTAGATTAGTCTCCTTGATGGGAGTATGTCCCCCCCACCCGTACTTGCTCCCTGGAATTGTTCCCCATAATTACCAGTGGGCACACCACAACTTTACCACACTGACAAGTGCCAGTTCCATGCTGGTAGCCGTTTGAGTCGAACGGATCGTTCAAAGTGACTCATGCATCTGCAATCACGGATTTTTTCCGCTCTCCCGATAGGTACTGAGGAATGGTGTCTAGGCAAACTCCTCCAGGTCATGATCCTTCCAAGATCCGCCATATTTGTTGAGAATATGCTTAACCGACATCCCATCACATTCGTGTCAAAAGTGCCGATCAGCCAGGGCTATATTTCTCCATTCCTCTTCCTCCTAATCCTGGGGCTTAGAAGGTCATCGTCTTTCTCGCCGAGTGAGAGCATCGTGAAAGGCCTTTGTTTTATGGTTCTTTTGGGGACCCCCGTTGTGTAGACCTCATCGCCTCGCCAAATCACTGGCTTTGCGTTAAGAAGTGCACTTCATACTACAATTCCGCTGCGGATCTGAGAACTGTCCCTTCGGAATCCCCCTTTTAGAGGAATAGGGTGACAGCTCCCCATCGTAAAAGGCTGTCGTATCGTTTCCTTCTATGGACTTCTTGTCTGCAGTTTGTCCATCGGGGGTCTGGAGACTGTATAAATCCAAAAAAGCTATAGATCTCTCATTGATGCTCGCTCGTGAACTTTAAAAAACCCAGTCATTCACATTTAATGCCTGAACAAAATCGTGAAAATTCTTGTGGGTGGATGACATCAGGACAGTATACTCATCTAATATAATAAAGTCCGGATAACCAGATGGACAGGTGGGATGTTCATACTGCAATTCATTCCTCAAAAAAACACACTGACCTCCCACCCAGCCTGAGTAGATTCGCATATGCTGGGGGCGCTTGGGCTCCCCATAGCGTGTCCCCCTCACTGGTGGAAAGAGCTTATTTCCCAAAAAGGAAGACGTTCTTCTCCAATAGAATCTGGAGAAGTTCCACGCCACAGCGTTATGTCAGGAATTGAGGTACCCCCCACCAACCCCTATACTAAAGTGCTTCCACCGCCTCTATTTCCCTTGTTATGGGATTGAGGAGTAGAGAGCCTCTACGTCCAACTGCGAGAAATGTGTTTTCCTCCTCCTCTGGACTACTACCCTTCCAGATGTTTCAGACATCTCCGTATGTCTCGCGACGTATGAAGGTGCAAACTCGTTGAACGAACGGTCTCAAAATACGGTCCACCATAAATACTAATATTTGTGTGTAGCTATTTACCCCTGCCCATTGACGATGGCGTCCTTTTCAGGGGTGGGGTACCTTTAATTGACTTTAGGAAGACCGTAAAAAGTTGCGTGGTTGGAAAATTTGGGAAGAGAAAACGGTGTGTTCTTGGTATTGCATGAGATGTGTCGGCTAGAGCCCTATCGCAATTGTTCGTTTGGATTCCTGGAGAATTTCTCCATAGGATTTACTGATAGGGGCGATAACCCATCCTCATCAGAAGTAATTTATGGCACATATTCTCACTAACCCCACGTTCCCAGGAGGACAATGTTTCCCCCTTTTATCCGAGGGTTTTATGACCAATGTTCATTACTTCTAAGTCCACCAAGGCTAACCTTTCGTCATGGCTAAGAAGTTTTATAGGGGATCATAGTTTTGTCCTTCTAACCGCTTAAGCTCCTCGGGCAAGGTCCACAAAAAGTCGACAGTTTGGCCTGACAGCTGGAAAATTTGTTTTTTCCTCCTTTACGTAGTGATGGTCCCATTCCCTATTTCCCTCTCTCAATTCCTGCCATGAGGTCCACATACAATGTTTAGTCCAAGTCCCCTATACGGATTCACTAATCCCCAAGCTCCAGCTCTCTTCGACGGTCCGTTGAGTTTTTAAAGAACTTCTCATTTCAATTTTCTTGCGAACAGGTGTAAGATCATTACCATTAAATGAGTCAAAACGCACCGATGGAACAACGATAGGCCTTTGGCGAAGGCTCATCTCTGCATCATCAAGCGTGATGTCCTCGACAGATTGATGATGCATGGTCCATCTCACCACACACGTTATTTTTTTCCTCCGGGTTAACTTAGATCCCCCCCTCAATAGATTGAGCCGTATTGGTGGGTTGTTGGCTACAAAAGCCCCCTCGGGTACCTCTATTAGTTGTCCCCCGTCCTCTTGGGTTCTGCCTCTCCTTACCCTCGACCCTCTCTGAATATCACCAAGTCTTGGGGATTGGGAGCCACTCTATATTCCGAGTCGGTGGTGTCACTCCAAGGATTGGGAATGGTACGGTTGTGGGGTAGAACTTTTAGGTTCGCCTTGGAATGAGGTTGTTGGTGTGGTTTGTGCCAAAATCTACGTCCCCCTATCTTTAAACTTCCCTGTATTTCACTACCAAAATGATAGTGTTTACGTCCTTGATTGATACGTAAATCTCTCATAGTCTGTTAAGGGCTTTCATCCTTCATATCAAAACTACTGAGATGTCCCTTTAGGGTCCTTACTGTGGTCTATCTCACCGTAGTTGTTCGTTTTTTTATTCGTGCTCTGTAAATCAGGATTCTTTCTCTCTTCAAAAGGAGTATGCCCTCAGCCTTAAAGAACTAGCTGTTACCTCCATCTTCCCATTTTCTTAATTTTGGGGTGTTTTACCGACGTCGGAGATGTGAGTTATGTGATTCGTAAGACCCCTCGCGAACTTGATTTTGTTTTTCAGAAAGTTTCCAACTCTGAATCTCCCACCAGGACCTTATTATTCTTATAATGTCCTAGTGGAGAATGGAAAGCTGTCTTATTAATGGATCAGCGAGTTGTCCCGGATAGGGGAGTTTCTCCCTCCAGAAACACATGCACTCTGAGCTTCACTAGTCCCGGCTTTCTTTCTTGCAAGGCTCTGCAAACACAAAACCGGCCATTCCCAGAAGAGTATGAAAGGTGACGAAACTTTGGTAATAACTCTGTATAAGATGAAAGATGTTAGCCTCTCTAATTTAATGTGCCTCACTGAAAGGGGGGGAGGTATAATATAATAAATTTAAACTTTTATTAGTATCAATAAAATTGAAATGACGAATGGGTGAGATGGTAGAACCTTACAACCCACTAAGAGTGGTATAAAACGAAGGTCTATCTCGCTAACTGGCAACAATGTAGACCAATTTGGTGTGGAGAATCTACCTATTTTGGGGGGTAATTATGGCGCTAAAGATACTGTTCAAGTCTGCATCACTCGTGTGGAGTGTGAATTAATGCTAAGGTCAAGACCGCCACCCCACTTCTGAGAATAAAAGAAGGTATGCGCCTGTTGCGATTGGGACCGGGAGTCATGCCATATCCTGCAATAATCTCTGCATAAGGTTAGGTCCCAATTTGAGATAAATTGGAGGCTACAACGTAACTAGTAAGGTGTAGGGTAGGGCTCATGGGGTCACACTTCATTCTCAGTAGAGACAATGCTCGCTGCCCATAGCCTAGATGCAACCCTAGAGTCCTAAGTGAGCACTCCTATTATTGAGATCCTGACGCGTTTTCCCTCCTCCTTCTTGTTCATCAGGGTCAGATATATATATATGAATTGTAGATGGTAATTCATACTGATATAACCCACTTCATAAACAGCGGGTTCCCTCTTGATGTTCAGCGGCAACGGGCCGCGGGAAACCGCTGACTATTTAAAATATTTCCCTCCCACCCCTATGTGTCTCATAAGTGGTTCCTGTCCACAGATGGGTCGTGCACGACGGCCCATCCATTGGTATACAACAACCCGATGCGCATCCGAAGTTTCCGGCATGAACTGACCGTGCTTAGCCACCCTGGTCACATGTATCGCGAACTCTTCCGCTCGTCACAGAT